>BRZM01000938.1:0-50978 GCA_033238685.1 Lates japonicus
GTGTGTGTGTGTGTGTGTGTGTGTTTGTCCTCATTTGTGTGCCCCAGTTGATGGATGCACATCTCTGTGTTTATTCCTGACTTCATAAACTCTGATTCACAGATTCTGAAAGATTCTGATCACGACTTAGAAAAGGAAATGAGTTTTTTTAAAAATGGATGTTGGAATTCCCCAGATTTTTAAAGAATGACATGAATAAGAGAAGAAGTTATGATACAGCACATTGCATACTGTTTTCGATTGTTGCCTGCATTGGTCTTTGAGAGCTACAGGTGAGCTCTGGAACCATCTCACACCGTTTTCCAGCAGCAGACAAAGTGGCTGCTTCACCCCTGCGGGCTCTCGGCCAGCAGACCGGCTGTCAGAGTTGATTGATCATTCCCATCATCATCCTCACAAATGGCTGAGTGGGTCTGGTATACCTGAGTATGTACACACTCAGTCACTCACCCCCCCCACCCTGAAGGTTATGTAAACAGGTTTCCATCCACACAATTACATAAGGGGGATGGAAACACTGAAATAGGCTCCTCCGGATATCACAAGACAATCTGCCGTGTGTCTGATTGCTGCTGCTGCTGCTGCTGCTGCTTTGCATTGTGTGTGTGTGTGTGTGTGTGTGTGTGTGTAAGAGAGTGAGTGTGAGAGAGAGAGTGCATATGTGTGTGTGAATTAACTTAGTGACGCCCTCATGCTGAAACACAAGCTCTTTTTATACAGCATGTGAATCATTTCAAATAGCGTCCTTTGTGCGACACCTTCTATATAAATACAGATGCATTGCTTGATTGATGATTGTGATTAAGATTCTATTTATCCGCCTCTTCCCAGCTGATGCGAGCTGTCCGCATCTCTCCACTAACACCATCCTGCTGAGCGGTCGCAAACCGCGCCACTCCATGCGATGCAAGGCCCGCAGCTGCAAGCTTTTCTAGCAATCTCTTGACAGATCTATTTCAGATTAATTTTCCTTACTGTGTGGAGGAGTGTTTATCAGCACGTCTGCAGGAATACATGGAAGAATCTGCGAGCAAGGCATAAACAGCTGGGTGTAAACAATCCATAGTATATTAGAGATCACATTCTGGAGAACAGTGGCAGACTTGCTAAATATAACCACCTTCTTCTCCTCTGATTGAATGGGTACTCATCTCTTGGTCACTTTCTTTGTCAGTGGACACTCTCCCATAGTGTCAGCTGCTGAGTGAACTCTGTCACTCTGGTCCCAGGTCAGACTTCAGACTTCAGCTTTTAAAAATCCAACATTTAGGGTGGATGCAGCTGCTCTTGGTTAAGTCCTGTGTTTGGTTTTATTTTATTTTTTGGGTTTGGAGGATTTGGAGCAGAGACTCCAAATCTGTGTGCTTGCTTGTGCATATGTTTGGGTGGTGTTGGATTAAACTGCACTGCAGTCTCATCTTTGTTCTCTACACTTTTAAAGAATGACAGCCCCTTAGGCTGAGGAGGATGTCTGGCTCCTCTCCTCTTTCTCTCTCTCCCTCTCTCTCTCTTTCTCACTGACTTCTTTTTCCTTTATTTCCTCACTATTAAAAAAAAACCTCCCATCTTCTCTGCTGGCCCTTGTCAGCTGAGTTTGATTTTGTACGGGGGTTGTTCTCTCGGTCGCTACATATAAATGGAAACTTGGAACTTCCACAACAAAGAAGCGAGCATTTGCTACTTGTTTTTGAGAGCGGAGGACACAAATGTTTTCTTGTTCTTCAGAATTACATATTGTCCACAGAGTTATTTAGAGAGATTTTGGTGAGAGCCATGCACTGGCTGCGGTTCGGCCTGACATGCCCAATTGGCTTCAGAGATTTGGAAGTGACTTGTAACGTTCATTGTTGCTCTCACTGCACTTTTTCAAAACTCAAAGCTGAATGTGTCTCAGTGTGTCTAAAGAGCTTCTCAGTGTGTTTAATCATGGCCCGAGGCGGCTCTTCAGCACAGGCTACAAGTCCTTTAAACACACTTCTAATCCTCTCTGTGGAGGAACAGCAAGAAACAGACTGAGCATGTGTGTGAGACATAGGTGGTTGGAGGGTTCTGGCAGCCTTTACACTCACTTTTCACTTTAATACTAAATGAAAAGCTGCCTACAAAATGCCTCAATTAGGCCTGACCCATGGCCGGGCTGCTGAGCCTGGAGCGACAGGGGCTGACCCCGGCTCCAACCTGCAGACCCTGAGCAGCCCACAGGGTTGGCTCCACATAATGACAACATTGTGTGTTTTATGAAACATTACTACTATCACCAACATCACCCCCATTAGCACTGCTAACACAGAATCCACACTGTGTTATTCTAAATATGTTGGACAGTTTAAATCAGTTCAAAAGTAAAGCTGTGAGTTAGAGGTAAAGCTACAGTTATGTTAATTGTTGGTTCACTTCTTGGATGTTTTCACAATTAATCAGTTTATTATTTGGTCTGTAAAATGTTGTTGAGTTTCCCAGAGCCCAAGCTGATATCTTCATGTTGCTTGTTTTGTCCAAACATCAGTACAAAACTGAAAGTGATTTACTTCATTATCATAGGAGATTAAAAGAAACTGCACATATTTAGAATAAAGAATGAAACCAGTGAATTTTTGGCTGTTTTGTTTTAAAAAAAAAAAAAAAAAAGTCAATCAATCAATCAATTGGTTGATTAATAATCTCTTTCAGCTCTAACTATTTTTTATTTAGAGCTTTTGTAGGTGATCAGAAACATGTAACATAACACACTAGATGAGTAAAAACCATAAAATAAATATAATGATTGGTAAACTTGTTAGAAAGTTCAAAATGTAAAAGACTTTTCCAATTAGAGCCACATGGCTTCACAGACCTTAGTTTGTTACTAAAAACCTGAAGCTTCCATGTCTGTTTTTTATAAACATGCTGTTTTAGTTAAACACGTGGTTCCTCATGTAATTTTCTTTTCTGGGAACAGTGGTTGAGTCGATAAATACTTCTAAGTGAATAGATATACAGTTATTCTATTTTACTAGATGTACTGTGGATTGGAGTGATATCTGAAGACTGAAGTGTAAGTCCAAGTTGTAGTTGAATATATTTGTAAATACGCTCATTTGCTTTTCTTGCAGAGTTAAATGAGGAGATTGATGCCACTATCATGTCTGCAGGATAAATATGAAACCACAATCAGCAGCTGGTTAGCTTTGCTTAGCATAAAGACCGGAAACCGGGGGTAACAGCTAACAAATATCCCCTCTCAGTACTCCTGAAAGCTCACTTATTGACACATCATATCCTTCTTATATACAGTCTATGGTCATGTCTCATTTGTTTAAATATGGGTTTAAATACAGGGTTATGTGCCAAACTATTTCTTGTCTGCTGCTGTAGTTGAATATTTTCTGTACAGAGACATGAGAGTGGTCAGTCATGTCGCAAAATGTCGAACATTTGTGGAACATTTCAGGTTGAGACGTCAGAGTCAACTTTGTCCTCCTAAAACTTTAAAAACCAAATTTTTCTATACAGCCTTTAGTCAAACAGGGCAAAAGAGATCAGATCCTGTTTACTGGAAATCATTTAAATAAGATGAATGGCTGGAAATCATTCTGAGGGATGTCTCTGAGTAATAAACACCCGGAAAATAGATATCAAATGTTGTTTTGAGGCCTAATATTTACATCTGTGTGTACATTCTTGACTAAGCTAGCGACATAATTGCATGCATAAATTGGAAATATGTGTTTACCACAGCCAGAAACATTTTGTGGTTATAAGATGGCTGTCAGACCCTGGTGCTTTATGGCCCAGCAATATTTGTACTCCTCAAAAGACATTTTTACATGTCAGTTTGACATAAAATATAGGAGGGTCATTTGTTGGAAAATCTAATTATGTTGTTTGTGGGTGATGGTGCCTGTGTTATTTCTCCTCTGTAATGGTTTCTGTGTGTCAGTATGTGTATTTTGTACTCGGTGTGTTCAGCACAGCTCATCCCTGGCTGCATTCTCTCAGAATAAGGCAGATTTGATTGTGGTTTTATGGTTTACAGCTAATTGTCCCTGCTGAAGTCATGATTTTTCCTTGCATTTGGCTGTTTTTGGGGGAAATTTTTAGCCTTCAGTTCGACTCAGATTCTGCCTCTCAGTTTCCTCTGTGGCTCCATAGGTGGTATACATATGAGATTATATGGTTTCAAATGCAGACATTGTATTTAAGTTTATCCTCTTGGTTTCCTTCTCACTATCACACACCAATTTCTCCATAGTTACATCTGCAAGCCGAACAAAACCATAGAGCTCCTTCAGTTCTGCAAGTCAAAAGAACCTGCATAAGAAATATGGGCTGTTTGTTTGATACTACACTGATAATGGCAAGTAGATCTTAGTAGAAAAGTATGGCACACAAAAGAACCACACAAGATAACCAAACCAACAAACTCAAAAAGAGAAAGCCTGTAGCACTTTTAATGCCCGCCTATTTTCCAGCTGACTCACATAGCTCTGGATGAAACCCACACACTGGAAGTTTGGAAACAGAAAGATGACTAAATAGTTGGGAAGAGAAAAAAACACCATTTTTAAAAAAAAACTCACTTTCTATTTACTGACAGAGGAAAAAGTGCAGAAAATTAAAGAGCAGACATTTCCGTTTAATGTGGCCTGTTCTCCGTCCAAAAGATCAAAGCATGTTTATCATCAGACAAACAGTTTTTGTTTTAGTCTTAGACAAGTGTTCACACTCTAGCTTGGGTGAAAACACTTTTAAGGACATTATCATGCAATCCTTTTGATATGCTAACGACGCCGACTCATCTACCACATGTTTAAACAGAAATAAAGGACGTCATTATGTGTTGTGGAACAGAGCATTCCTACCCTCTGGTTCCAGTTTGTAGTAACTGGAGTTCTTCCAGGCATCAATGAGCTCTGAGTCCCACAGGCTCCACCCCTGATTGACACTGTTTCACCATTAATGGAAAATATTAACTTTTACCTTTTGAACTGTTCCTGTTTTCCATAATTCAGAGTGCTTCTGTGTAAAAAAAATAAAAAAATAAAAATCCAACTAAATTCCTAAAACCTGGGACAAATTTGAAAATTCCCTATTGTGCAACTGATCTTTGAAGTTTTGCCTTTAAAAATAAAGTGCTCACCTCACGCAGGCATGCATGTAGATTTTATCAATGTAGAACTTATTGTTGATTCACTGCAGTTAATAATGCAAACCAATCAACCGGTGTCATGTGAAATAGAGTGGATGCTATCATGTCGAGTTCGAAACACATCTGATGAGGAGACTTTGAATAACATTACATAAGCAGCTGACCTAAAGAAAGTCCTGAACAAAAGATCACTGCTTTATGCCTCCTCCTGCAGTCAGCTCTATTCTCAGTCTTCTTCAGTGAGAAAACTAGTAACCACTAAATGTCAAGCAAGAATAAAAACACTTCCCAACAAAACTGGTGAAGACAGTTAAGAACAAAGACTTGGATTCAGAAAGAACGAAATATTTAACTTTTAAGGACCATGTGCAGTGCTGATGGCCGCCATGCAGGAGTCCACAGGCAATACAGCTGTTTTTCTTGTTGTTATTGTGAAGCCTGTCTAAACAGTCAGAACAGGGCAGGAAACATGGAGCTATTAGTCATTTCAGATGAAAACTGTGGCATGGGATAAAGCTGTTTCTCAATAGTCAGCATGCATTATTTGATCTGGCTGACCTTTGTATGTGTCAATTATTTTTTCCTGTTGGATAACTAGAAATTATTTCATTGAGCAACTTTTAATAATTACGTCTAAGGCAATCAAATAGTCGGTTAATATCCAAGGCAAGTGATGAAAGCTAACCAGTAAGTTTCAAAACATTACTCAACTTTCCATCTTAACTGATTGGCCTACTTTACTTTAATAACACCATCTATGGTCATGTGTTTGCATGATCCATTAATGCATTTCATGCTGAGATTAGTCAGTTCTGAACACCATCTGTTTTTAACCTATGCACCCTGATCTAGCTCCATTTTCTGAACACTTAAACCGAGGCCTGTCCTCATTCACTGACTGACACCGAATGACACAAAGACTTCCTTCCTATCACCACACATTTCTCAACCATAAAAGTGGACTCATTATACTATAAAACTGAAGATTAACTATAATTCTCCAGTCATCTGTTTCCCTGAAAATGCTGCACCACATTATCTCCACACCAACAGGACATTTTTTTGTAATGTGCAGATGAGAACAGTGGAAAATGTGACCAAAACTCTCAATACATCCAAGATTGATAGAGTTAAGGCCTAAACAACGCTGTTTACCGCCATAATGTTATGTAAGCTTTTCATCATGTACAGTAGTACATAAATACATAGTACAGAGTGAGAAAAAAACAAAAAAAACAAGCCTGGATATAGAGTTTAATTTAAGCTCTTGGTGGGAGCCCAGCACAGGATATGTCCACACTGGGCTGCCAAATTGGAAAACACAACTTTTTCTCTGTGTTTGAGGTTTCTGTACACTGTAGGCTAGCTTCTTTTTTTTTTTTTTAATACTTTTTAAAAATCAAATGACAGAGTTTATCAAAAACAGTCTTCAGAGAGAATAAATCTTAAGATGATGGCTTGGTGTTTTTGTGTAACAGAAGTAGATATGTGGCAGTAAGGTTATGTTAAGATGTTGATTTTATCAAATGACTTTGCAATCATAAAATGGAGGCAATAGTGACTGACCAGCCAAGCATTTATGAGTCACAATCATATCGATGCATGTTTGGTTTCAGTTTAAAACACAGTGCAGGTGTTGACAGAGAACAGGAGGGGACAGAGTGGAGGCTAAACCAACTGAGACTCAGCAGAGTAACAGGGTGTGTCTGTTCCACTTCTGACCAGAGGTTGGTTGTGATGCACAGTTTTGTTGTTTTTAAGACCAAAATAGGACAAAGAAGAAGAGATTTAGCTGATTTTTTTATTTTCATGTAATCAGTATGAAAAGAGATATTTATGAAAACAACCTTTTAGACCAAATGTTCAAGTTCTGCTTACCCACAGAGCACAATGGTGGCAGCGTCACATTTCAATAATCGCTAACAAACAGCAGATAAATTTGGTGAGTCCTGCAGGGCTCTGGCGTGGGTTGCGACTACGGCACTTGGTTTGATTAGTAACACGTGTCCAAGAAATCTGCAACATCCAGCTTGCAGATTTGGTGAGGTGGGCTCCTGAAATACTAGTCTGGACACAGGTCGTTTTCACATATAAACGACTTTTTCAAAATGAACCAGCTTAGTGTAATAACCTTCTGTGTGTGTGTGTGTGTGTGTGTGTAGTCTCATAACTGTAACCTCAAGCTGATTTGGGCTGGAAAAACCATAAAGTTCAGTCACATTTACACCCAGGGTAACTAGATCCAGATGATGCTCCTAATAAGCACTTAAAACATGTTGTTTAAAAAATAGTTTTTGGCATTTTGTTTGCAACTGAACGCTGTTTACTACTGCCACAACAACGCGCCGAAACACAATGGAGAAGTCTGCACGTGAGAAGTGTTGCCTGATGCGAAAACAAGCAAAGTGGACAGTATGTCGTGGCTTGTTGGAAAAGACAGAGAGATGGAAAGCCCCATCGTTTTTACACCAAAGCTGTTTTTAATCCCCATAGTCTGGGAAAAAGGGCGCATCGGTTGTGTGTGTGTGTGTGTGTGAGAGAGAGAGAGAGAGAGAGAAAGTGTGTGTGTGTGTTGGTGTATTTGTGTGTTTGTGTGTCAGCAGGACCAGGACCAGGTGACCCAGTCTGACCTGACCCAGCCAGGTCTCATAAAAGCAGCATTGAGGCCTGGAGGCCCGGAGACACAGCGCTGCTTTTGTTGCCCTACCCAAGGTGTATTCCCCCTGGAGGGAGAGTGAGGGGGTGTGGGGGTGTTACTCATTAGAGAGAAAGAAACCATTCCATGGCCTGGGTGCACATTATTTCATAGTTTATTAGTGGAAATAAAACTGTTTCTTTATTTTTATGTATGTTTTCTGCAGCCACTCTGCCTGTTTTTCCTCCCTCCTCCCATGCTGCTTTACCACAGTCGGTCCTTTCTCTTATTAATCCAGTTTCCAGTATGGCTCTAATTAATAGGACTGTTCACTTCTTACACATGGCCTGCCAGATGCTTGAAACTCCCTCCTATGTTCTTTCCCTCTCTTTCTTTTCCTCTGATTCCCTCTATCTTTTTCTTCAGCTTTGACACTTTATTTTTCTGTCCGATCCTTTTATACAGCTAAGTTTGTCCTTGGTTGGTTTCAGTCAAATCTTCTGTCTCATCTCTTATGGCGTATTGAACAGCCTGCATGCGCCAGCATTATAGAGTCAGCAGGGTATTTGTTCGCCAGATCACAGTTAACCGTCATCATCCAGCTACCGTCAGTTAGCAAAGGCGAAGAAACAGAGAATGTCATCGCCTCACACCGCATTAATATCGCAAAAGCCATTTTGCGCGATTGAGCAGCCAGAACCGGAAAGCACCAGCGGACCACACACATCATTTATTCCAGATTCATAGGTCGGGTGACTGGAAGAAGCTACTAGTAGCCAGCCCGCCTGAGCGTTAGTTCACACGTCACAGTTCGATCACGGTCGCCTGTCTTTACAACCCTTCCTGAGTCAGCAGACGACAATCAACGTCACTATCATTGCTGCGCCAGCATGTCAATTGGCTGATTCTGGCGTCAGGTCTTCCTTGCTCGTTGGCCTCACTGTGATCGTCGATATGCCGAACGAACACGAACATCAACGATGACCGATTTAGTTGCGTCACCGGCAGCCGCCCGCCAGGCCATGCGATCACCTTGTTTTCGCTCCAGACACCTTTCACCCGCCCGCATGTAAACAATCCAGAGGCACAACGATGGTCATAATGGCGTCATTCAGTTGACCCCGAAGACTCCAGATGATCGGAGATCGAGAACAGCATGTGTTCAGAAGCATTCAGCGGTATTCAGTTGGTCGAGCCGAACATAGACGGGACCATCACCTTCGATACCGCTGAGCCCACCGCATTGTCAACACCGATCAATACAGATTACCGTGACGCCGCAGCTACCAGACCAGTCAGTGGAACTTGACAACCCGGAGATATGTCATATAAAACGCCAAGAAGCCGCAGTATCAGCCGTTTGGCACCCGAAATTGTGCCGCAGAACGCCTCGACGCCAGAAACTGAAGTCACCAGGCCTGCTCGCGGTACACCGCCGCGCAATGACAATCATCACGGTCGCCACCAATACCAGCCCTTCCGCAATGACACCAGCGATACCTTCAAACCAGCAGGCCCACAAACCGCGATACGCCTGCCTACCCGTTAAACGATGGCATCACCGAGTACGCTGCATCACGCACTTCGACATAAATGAAACCAGCGTAGCCTGCATACCACCGTTACGCACTGCAGACGAAGAGTTACGGAACGAACGCAGTTTTCCTGTAATATGCGTCGCGTCTCGTACCGATATATCATTAAACTGAAGAAAGAACGAGAGCAAAGCGATAGGAACATTGTCCGGGTGCAGCAACCAGTTTCAACAACATCTGGTCACCAGTTCATCGAACCAGTCACTGTTCGCAGTTTTCCTGCGAGCAGCCTCGCACCGTATCAGCATGCGCAGCTCACCGCTCGAATATTGTGGAAAACCCTCTCCGTTTCACGATTAAAACTGATTATAACCAATTGCCCCGAGACCTTCACATCAGGAGCCCACGTTTTCACACGAACAGACACGAAGTCCATTCGGCATTAGTCACGTGCAGAGCGTGTGATCAGACACCACGACGAACCGCCCTCAACCGCGAAGAGGCACAACATTTGCCAATCACAGCTTTGCTATCGACCAAATCGCGTCTGGAGCAAGATTCTCACCGCCGTACATTCAGCTTTCAAACGCACCATAAACGCACACTTCGGTTTGCGCATACCATGCCCGCAGCCGCCTGTTTGTCAGTAAAGGACTCTAATTCACCTTAGCCATCAACGCAGCCATTTCAGAATACCAAAACCGGTTACCGGCCAGCATCAGCGAGCGGTTCGCCGGAGTTGTGCTGCAACGGGAGTTGAACACAGGCCGTCACCTGCGATGTTCAGGTGACGATCAAACCGTTAAAGCTCAACGGTTTCAGACTCATGTTGAGTTGAATATTGCGTTATTCAGTTTCTTCAGCTGCCCCTCGCCGTCAGCCGTTGCAGACGCAGGACGCAGACTCCATAAGAGCGATAGCAACCAGACAAGTATTCACATTCGGTCAGGTCCAGACCGCAGGAATGGAAGGAAACAGATCAAAGTTCGAGCACAGTGACTCAAAGTCAAATCACCACTGTCTATTCAAAAATCGCTTTTCAACACGTCCGCAGACGAAGAACAAAGAGCTTAATCAACAGCGGATAGGTTGGCAGGCGGATTCTTCTCGTCCGTCTTCCAGTAAAGCGCGAGCGACCAGGCACGCCACATGATTAACGCAACCGGTATTGCGGGTCTCGCCAGCCTGACGCCAGCTCGCCAGCCAGCCATAATACGGCAGCATCAACCAACACACACCGACCTCATTGCGGTTTCGCCTGCCGTTTTCGACGAACTCGTCTGCCTCACCTCTTCAACTTCTCGATTGTGGTCACAGCCCGTCAGCAAGCTGCCCCTTCCGTTCAGCGCCACGGCGGGAAATCCTCTGCGGCGGATCGGACCCCGGCATGGGAACAACACCGGCATGACAGAGAATTATAATTAAATCTGCCTGAGGTTTACGAGTACAGGATCGTCGAAGACATGGTGGATTCTGGCGCCGCGGAAGAGCACCACCTGTGCTGCAGCCGCACAGGCACAGGTGCTGCCGGACACAGCAGCTCGCCCATGCCGGTAGTCGGCCAGTTGATTAGCAAATTGCCCATTACGTGTCACACAATAACACATGAACAGAATCTCAGCAAGAACAGCAGCCAGTCTTTCCGTCGCCGTTACCGTCATCGCGGTTCGGTGTTCGCCACGGGCTGAGGTCTTTCTGCCCACCCGCAACAGATGGCAGTTGTCCAGTCGCGAAAAACCGGTTGCGGGCCGCGCGCCCGCCGACAGAGCAGTTTCGGCAGCTCACTCGGCTGATTATGGACAAATGAACCATCCTGAAACAGTCTGGAAGAAGCCGCATGAGGTCGCGGCTTTACTTTGATTACGCTGGCGTCGCGTTGACAAAAACAGTGCATTTCGAGAAAATTTCTCGATGAGTTAAACCTTGGTACCTTCAGTTCATCACACAGGCAGCTCAATATATATGACCAGTTGTCAGTCCACATGTGTCCTCATGTTAAATGTAGTTCAGTTGTCCCGTAATATTCACGGTGGAAGAGAGAATACACGTTATTGAATCAGCCGGCTGATGGTCATTTAGGGAAAGGCTGAACCGTATAGTTAATGGGTGTTTACGCCCAGGTTTATCCTCACGACCAGGCCTTCCGTGACTTCGCCCGCCACACACGCCACGGGTACACAGCACATCTCGCAACACAGCCACAGCCATGCAGGAGTGTTGTTTTAAAGTCACATTTCCATATTGACATTTTCTGTAACTGCCTGGGCCCTCAGAGTGAAGAAAACCACAAGGGAGCCAGGCAGTTACAGAAAATATGTCAAGGGAATGACCAAATATTCACTGCTGACTTTGGGCTTTGAAAGTGTGTGAATAGCAATTAAAGTGGAAGAAATAGCTGCTGTAATAACAGGAGAATGTAGAAGAGTTTTACTCTAATAATAGTATCACAGAGGCCTGATTAATATTTTTTCCACCCTTTTTTATCAATGAGGATAAACTATAGTAAATATTAGAAACACCCCTCATTATAACCCTATACAGTTCAACAGCACCACAAACTTAAACCTCTAAATGACCATCAACACCTCTCTGAAACAGTTTCAATAAAAATTGTACATTATCACCTTCCTTTACGTAAGATTAATTGCAGGACTATTGTATTAGACTACATTCATTTTAACATAGGGATACATAATGAACTGACAACTGAGTGTATATATTTTAAAATCAATATTATATTTATAATCTAATATGTCCTTATAGGAAAAAGAGTCAAGTGTCAGGATACCCAAAAAGGGAAAAGACTTGATTATAAGACACTCTGTTGTGATTATATTATGTATTTTAGTCTGAACTGAAGGGTACTTAAAGGTTTAGCTCATCTGAAATTAAAAACAAACCAAAAGAAAAATCAAGTTTTCTCAGGATCTGGAACAGTGAGGTCTGGAGTGCACTGTTATGGTTTGAGCTTTTTAATAACTTTTTGACATAAAGCATGTCTTCATCAAAGTAAACACATTTTCTCATGCAGCTTTAGTGTTACTGAGCCATCCAGACAATTTTGGGATGGATCTGACTGAGTTCTTAGATATCCACCTAATCCAGCCGAGGTGAATGGTTGGAAACACTTTTGACAGGAGCTGCTCTCTAATGAAGAAATAAGTCTGTATGAAAACTGTTCACAGAGAGGTCTGCAGAGTACTGGGAGTAACTGGCACACTGTTTTTGGAAAGACATGTTGCTGCTGATTTTTTTTATAGTGTGATTTTAAAATGTTTTGACTTTCGTTGACAAACTTTTATCCATCTCTGTTGTATTGGGTTGGAGGCAGAAATCTAAGAAAGATACCTCAAAACCTGAACAACTAAAACCATAATCTCTGTGGCCAGATACCACCAGACCACGAGAGGTAATGAGGTAATGTGAGCAAACTGATGGAAGATTTGAAATGTATTCTTGCTAAGTTCATGTTAGTATTACCCCTGTGTGTCTGTGTTCTTTTTGTGTGTGTGTGTGTGTGTGCCTGGCCAGTATTTTTACCTCCACATGTGGAACAGTTTACTTTAAATCAGCTACAAGGCGACCCTTTTGCAGTAGCACTGTAATAGACAGGCTGCTGTGTCAGCTACAGCAGCCTGTACACATACCTTTGTCTTACCTGTGCAACACAGCACAAGTGAGAGACTGCTCTTCCATAAACATTTTCTGTAGAATCCACCATGTGTTTCTGTTGATCATGTGTACTCCTCATGGGAGCTCAAAGACAGACATTTGTAAATTCATAATTCTCTTGCTCCGTCTCTCACCCACCCCGGGTGTTTGATTCCCATGCCGAAGCAGGCCCAAAACAACAAGACATTCTTTGGCCGAGCTGTATTTACCACAGCTCCACCACAGAGAGTTAAGCTCCTCCCACTCATGAAATCACTGAAGGGGATGAGAGTCACAGTGAAACAAGAAGGGGGGGCCCACATTTAACTTACTGACAAGGCTGCTGACCCACAATCCAGAGAGACAAGAGAGGGTGAATAAAGTTGAGTTCATCAGAAACCTTCAGCAGAGCGGGAAGCACAGAGGGCTCATGACGGGTGGGTTACTGTGGGAATGGGTAGGTTGTGTGTGTCTGTTGTTGTAAAGGGTTAATTATACCCATGTTGTGGCTGGCTGTTCTCTGGCAGGCTGGCTAGAGTCAGGCTGGCAGAGGGAACAGAGAGACCCTTTATAATACAGTTCTGCTGATTGAAATCATATGGCATTGCCTGAAATCATCGCACTACTTGGAAGACAGACAAAAAGCAGGAGCAAAGTGTTGCACCCCCTCTGCTTTTCTGCTCTGTCAACTGTTTGGTTAAAGCTCTCTTTTTGTTCTTCGTCTTCTTCGTCTCTTGTATCTGGTTGGGACTTTGCTTTTGAGGTATTCCAACTACTGTTTTGGTGGCAGAAAGTGATTTTTTGGAATAAATTGAGTAATTGATTTGGCTTTAGGTGAGTCACTGTGCTCCAGAAGTAATTACCAGACTTTGGTTTCAGTGTCTAACCCCTCCCCCTTCTCTTCCCTCCCTCTCTACAGAGTCTGGACCTGGTCAGGTCTTGGTCACTTGGCTCCTGGATCTCACTCTCCGGCTCTTACTCTCTCGTCTGCGTCCCTCTGCGTCTCTCTGTGGCCTGACAGCAGGGGAGCCAGCAGCTGGGAGGGGCTGAATGGCACCGGCCCATTTCAAGCTCAACATAGGTCCCTGACAAGACATACAGGAAGAGAGAACAGCGAGACAGTCAGAGAGAAGTCACCTGAACCATCACCGGGCACTTTTCACCATGGCAACCAACAGGGAGCACCAAGTGCGTCACATGACTGGCTTCCCCCGTGCTATGTACCCGTTCACCTTTAACTCCATGAGGAGCCACTCCCCCTTTGACCTGCTGGCCAGTAGCCACCTCTTTGGCCGGTTTGGGGCAGACCTTCCCAAAGAGATGGCTGCATTGTGTGAGTAACAAAATTAGATTAGAAGTCCTTTACACAACTTAAACAAACAGCTGCGGAGACTTGTTATGCACCATTAAAATGGAGTATATTGCCCAGAAAGATATGCGTTTATAATAAGATTTTCGATTTAGTGCGAAAGAAGATACACAAAGATGCTCACAGCTGACAGAATCTCTTTATATCCAGACCTACAATGAGTTTAATTCACGTCACTTAAAATGTGTTAACAAATGTTGTACATCTTCATGAGGGTTGAAATTTGAGGTTCAATCAGTAGGTGAGAAATCCCAATCCCACACACTCCTGCACATGACAAGTGTGCCGAATGGACTGTGTGTGTCCTGTTTTGTGTAAAACAGTGGAGGCTCCACAATTTTGTAGAGGTCCTCAGGGCCAATTTAGGGTTATAATCAGTTTTTAAATCATGTGGAGAGCAGAGGAGAGGAGTTTTTCCATGTGGTAAACCAGGCGGATGGCAGAGAGGGTAGGCTGGAAAAAACATAACCCTCTTTTGTAATGTGCTGCTATTTTGAGTCACAGGGGGCGCTACTGCCCTTCACTAGGAAGAGAGACTGCAGACAGAGTGACTGCAAAAGTTCATTCAAAGACTGAGAACATTGTGTCTTTTAAATGTGATGTTGATTTGAAGACTGAAGGACACTTTCACTTTTGGACCCCGATGTATTTTCTCCTTTATATCTCTGTTCTTTTTCTTGTAGTTTTAATGATGCTACTCAGACATTACAGGGCCACGGCACTATTTTTTAAAAACTGCATTCGGTTATGCTCTTTGTCCCCTGCAATGCAAGTCGCGTAGTGGTTTCAAATTATGCAAACTGCACTGGACTTCATTTCATATCAGAGATGCAGTGATGTGTGCAGAAAAAGTGTGTGTATTCTACTCCAGTGATGGTGCTGCATGTTCAACAAGGGTAAACTTTAAAGCATTATCCTTGTTGCTTGTTTACTCTCATAGACATACAGGAATCCTTCAGTATCAGTTCTGAGAAGAGAAGGAGAACAAGTGAAACAAAGGTAGCATTTTGTGATGATTAATAGTTTCTCTTATAACAGCTGATAATTTTCCCGTAGGCACAAACCTGGTAACTCTCCTAGTTTTCCTAACACATCAGAATTTGTTCTGCAACTTTTTTAATTTCAGAACAAACATGCAAGTACCTGCAGCTTTAAACTTCTTAGCGTGTTTATATGAGCACTACTATCCTCAGGTTAATCAAGTTTTCCACGTTCAACTGAGGTCATGTCCCAAACTAGCTGCAGTAACTTGTATCCACAGTAATCCCTATATTGATCAATGTTCTGTTGACTGTGCAGTGTCAAAATCAAACAATGTACTCAGAGAGTTTGTGGAGTCTCCCACATCCTGTAACACCGACTCGACCAAGCTTTAGAAATACCTGCTGAATGCTCCCGTCAATCAGTCTGAGCACATGCGCACAGACGAGCAGCTGTTATCTGTTGATCTCCAGTCGTTTTCTGGAGTCTTGGGGAGTTCAGCAAGCTAGTAGCACTCGGTATATGATTACATCTTTGACATGTTGCCTCTGGGATTTTTATATTTACATATGTGCAGGCAGAGACAGAAAGATATGAGAGACTGCATTATGTCAGTCTGGATAGATGAAAATAAAGGTGGTCACATGAGACAAAACAACAGGCGAAGAGAGACTGCCAGGTACAGTGTAACTAAATCAGTCATGTTTAATTATTCATTTATGTGTGTTTTAGATTTCAACTTTATATGACAGTCTACAGTAGAGGCCAACAAGCAAAAAAGAGTAGATTATGAAAAAGGCCTTAAGTCAAATATGGTGTTCATGGCATAACCACGCTACCACACATTTCATCTCTTAAGCTTGTAATAATAAGTAACATTAATTGAATTATCAAAAATCTCTTTGATAGGAAAGGGAGTTGTTTGTAAGACAAACGTGCATGAATCAGACCTGTGACATTCTGTGACCTGTGACTGTCAAACAGGCTAAAGCTACACTAAGTAAGTTTTGTAGTCAAGTTAGTTGACCTATGGATCTAAATCGTGATGCTGTATCTGTAGCCTGTGGGTCAAAACTAGTGATTCAGAAACTGCTTTTCCAGATGCTGAGTTCCTGGCTTTAGCATGTTCATCCTCAATCCTTAAAAATGGCTTTGCAAAGCAGGCTGCGATTATTACATTATTATTGCAATTATTGGGGCGGTGACGTTCTCTAACCTAGCTAGCTAGCTTGCTAACTGACAGTAAACACTAGTTAATTGACAGTTAGCTCACCTATTAGAGCAGTCACAAATGGGACTTAAAAATTCACACAACATATTTATTCCACTGACTCCTGTGTCACTGGCGCATGCAAACCATTCCTCTGACTTAAATAAAAGTGAAGCAACACAGCTAATAATGTAATATAGCCCCTCTGTTTTAGAGTCTGGTTCATGTGCCAACACTCAACATTCTGTTGAATTCTGCGAAATGATTTTACTGCAGAATTTCACAGATATATATATGCTGGTGAGACTGGACTTTAACTAAACTGAAAAGTGTTGCTTGACTGGCATCCTTTGGTGGGAAGTTTCAGGTCTATTGCACTGCTGACCACACCTAGCATGATGGATGGCACAGTGATGTCAGAGTACACTGACCACACCCTGAGTACACTTCGACATCACTGCAGTGAGCCAAGAACTTATTTGTATAGAGCTAAGTTTCTCTTTAATATCAGTTTAATATATAGATCAACTGTGAGCTCACTTAAATATAACAGGAGCCATTTACAGCTTGATGTGGGAAAGGAACTGACACATTTCTCCATCAGTGAAAGTTTTAAAAATGATCTTATTAACTGTGAAGACATCCTTTATGTAAACTGATAGTTAGTTGTGGCTGCCAGCCAGCAAAGAGTTTCTTTTTTGTTGATTATTTTCAGTGAGGAAGAAACCATGCAGTTAATGAGCTCATTCTTTACCATCAGGGGATACTATAATAAATGACTTATCTCTCATTAGTGCAAAGTGAGGAAAATTATACAAAATTACAGTAGAAGTTTAAGTGGGATTTGCTAATTAATTCAAACCAGGTCCTAATCAGAGTGAGTGGAAGACTGGACTTTGTTCCCTAATGAAATGAAACTCAAAGCGTCCCT
The DNA here is from genome assembly GCA_033238685.1 of Lates japonicus. Classification (NCBI taxonomy): domain Eukaryota; kingdom Metazoa; phylum Chordata; class Actinopteri; family Centropomidae; genus Lates; species Lates japonicus. Next base: position 17,441 of record BRZM01000938.1, read on the forward strand.
GGACTTGAAATTAGCGGATATCCACATCAAAGCTCCCCTGCTGTGTGTTCAGTCATACAGTAATTTCTCTCTTCTTTTCCTAATAGCAGTGGGAATTAGTGCAAACACACAAGGAACTCTTTTCAGCAAAAGCTTTTCTGCCCAGTGCTTCCTGGAATTAGTGTACCTACATGATACCATCTCTGGATTTAAATAAATATTTCACAAGTTTTTCAGAGACAATTATTTCTGTCCTTTTTTCATGACATCTAGATCCATATTCTGTCTACGCTGACTTTATTTTTTTTGTTATGAAAAGGAAGAAATCTCACTGTAGTGCTATCACAGAGAAGTGTATTTTTCCACTATGAACACAATGTCCTTTCGTAATTTCTGTACTTGTCACATCTTGTTCTTTGTAATGTTTTGAGTGTGTGTGTGTGGTGTGATATTAGTAACTTGAACCTAAAGGCACAGAGCGAGGCTTGTGTGTTTTTCTTTGTGTCTGTCATCACAGGCACTCTGTTTAAGCACATACACACATTACGAACACACACGTGCGCAGAAACACACACATTTCCACTGCCACTCTGTAGGCTGCACATTCCAACACCCATGAATATCACAAACCAGCAGCCTCGCACTTGCCTTGCCTCACGTTTGCGACTATATTTGTGTGCTTGCTGATGACCGCAGTGAGACTTTGTGCAAATATCTGCGGCCGAGCTGGAGGAGCTGCTGGTGGAGACACAGACAGAGGAGGAAAGAGAGGCCATTGTTCAGCTCTGTGTGTTTGTGTCAGACATGAAGACAGGATGAATAGCTGAAGAACCTGATTGTGAATAGTTGTAATGTGACTCGCTCCTCTTACAAGTTGTGTGTGTGTGTGAGAGAGAGGAGAAAGGGACGCTGCTGACCGGGGAGTCCCGTGCTTTAAGTTTCAAAGGCAGAGAGCTGCAATTTGCCCAACTAAAAGAGTGGGAGTGAGCTTATGTTTTGTTAAAAGTGAAGGAAAATGAGACATTTTTTTCCTTCTACAACCCCCCCCCCCCCCCGCATTTGTGTGTCTCTTTTCCTCAAAGCAGCAACAGGGGGCAGGGTGCTGCGAGGCGGGGAGGGTAATTGTCTCAAGGTGTGGAGAGAGCCCAGCAGGCTGATATTGTGCAGCTCTGCTCCCTGCAGTGTGTCATTGTAGTGTGTGTGAACGTCTGTGTGTGTGTGTGTGCAGGCCCTGCCAGGATGGTGAAAGACAGGTAAAAACTCTATTCCCTGAGACCAAGAAGAGGAGGGGGATTTCAAAGTGTATTTAAGAGAGAGCGAAGTGTATTTAAGAGAGAGCGAATGCAGAAAGGATGTGTCCTGTTATCTTTCAAATAACAATGAAAAAAACAGATTCGGGGGGATGGGGTAAATATAAGCAAACAAACAAACAAAAGGAGAATAACAAAATAGAGAATTGTAATGCAGAATGAAGTGTATGAAGCCACAGGCAGGACAAGTTGGAAAGTCAGTGTGTATGTGTGTGAAGGGGGGGGCGGGGGGGTGTTAGAGCCCCAGTGGGGGTTTCTTCCAGAGTTCATCCCTCTTGAACGAGGGAAGGAAAGGGAGGAGATGAGGCTGTCTCGTACACAAACTATCCAGACTCTGGGCCAGTGTGGTTCGCCTGCAGCAGAGTCGCACTTCAGTGTGACTGCAGTATCCAATAAGCTCCGGGAGGGAACATAACTGAATCCATTTGAATGGAATTGAAGGAATTGAATTAGAGAGCCGCGCATGCCAAGACCAAATGGAAAAGGAGGAAAGAAAAAGCTTTTGGAGACAAATAAAACTTCATGTGGTAGAAATGGACGCATGGCTAGAAAAGAGAGAATGATGTGTGGACTGAAACAAACGACAAAAATGTGAATCACTGACCCAATTAGGGCACCACCAGTCCATATACATATTTCTAATTTTAAATGAAGTCCTTGTGTTGTATTTGATCTATATTCAGCATCCTTTCTTTCTCTCTTCTGTAAGACGGATCTGGATCTGTACATTTCTAAGTTGCTACCATTTCATGCAGAGAACTAGGTTATTTAGCACTAATATAAGTTAATACAGACAGCACTCACTTACAATTCATTAACTCCAATCAGGTGCCAGTGTACAGCAGGTCAGATAAACTCCAAAATGTGAACTTTGTCGACATACACGCATACAGTTCAGCGTATATAAAGCATAAAGTTGCCAGTAATTAGATTCCTTATAGACTAAAAGCAACTAAAACGTTGCCTCTGTTTTCCATGCAAGTAGTATTACATATCTTTTTTTCCAGGAAACTGTCAAGAAATTATCAGGGCACAATGGACCTGTATGATAAATTACCCTCTCTTTTGTTTTGTTTGATGGGTTTCTTTTTATGTTCTTTTGTGCTTATTAATACTCAGTTTTAGTTTGTTTATATGCACTCATGAGGACATTGCATGAGCTGTGTGTGTGTGTGTGGGCAGGTGTGTTCCTGTGGTCACTTAAACTTCAGAGAGGCACTTAATCCTACTGTCCCTGCAAAGAAACCACAGGAGAGCATCCATTTTCAGTGAAAGCAGGGGAAATTAGCAAATGACACCCTTACTAAACTGCTGCTCTCTCTGCACCTTTCGTTCTTGCTCCCAACAGACTCTGTGAGGAGTTTTTTTGTTTTGTTTTTTTGTTTTTTTTGTTTTTTTTTGTTTTTTAATGTGGCAGAGCTGTACTGTTTGGGAGAGAGGCTATTTGTTCCCTGCAGAACAAAAAGAAAGTTTAGGCTGAAAAAAAAGAGAGAGAGAGAGAAAGTTAGAAGAAAGAGTCAGGGAGGGAGTAGGGGAGGTGAGGAGTGTTTGTTTTCATTTGCAGAATATGAAATATGAAGAGGCGAGTTGGAAAACTTGAAGGAGAAAAGAGGGAGGGAGAGAAAGTTTGTTGCATGGCCAATCAGAATGCAAGTACACACCCCCTTCTCTCGGGCCGTGCATCCCTCCCTCCCTCCCTCTTCTTCCTTGACCCCACCTCCTTTTTTCTCTGCTGAGGGAAGCGTGCAGATAGTTGGCTGTGTCTGTGGTGGAGTGTGAGAGGCCCAGAGAGCCGGCGAGAGGGGAGCTCAGATCAGTTACAGCAGACGACAGCGAGCAAGGGATCTGTGAACAGAGAGGGTAAAAGTAGTTTGGGTGGTAGAGCAGAGATAAGGCAAAGAAAGAGGAGTCAGAAAGACAGGCAGGATTTTTGTCCATTCAGAGGACTTAGTTTGGAAGAGACAGGACAGGCAGTCCAGGGGGCAGCGGCAGGGGCAAAGACACAGACAGACAGACAGGGAACACCTGGACTGAGCAGGGCATTGAGTTACTCTGAGTAACAGGAAGCTCTCTCTGAGTTTTTACAGCCACTCTCTCTCTCTCTTAGCAGAACAATAGCAGAGGAGTGCAGTTGTGTTGCTGTGATTTGAGAGGAGCATGTTTGACTGTATGGAGGCTCTGGGGCTGGCCCCGAGGCCCCTCTTTGATGTATCCGGACAAGGCTCCTGCATGCTAGGGAAGGCCACCCCTTACTTCGCCGGCCTGGACCCCTTCGCCTGGGCCGGGACCAGCAGCATTCAGTGTGAGTACTCTGTCCTGTCCATCAGACTGGCAAAATAGCAGCAGCTGTGTGTGTGTGTGTGTGTGTGTGTTAATGTGTGTGTGTGTTCTTATCAGGGTCCTGGTTTTGTTATCATAGAGCTTTCTCCACAGGAAGAGTCAGATTCCTTTCGATTCTGTGTCCCATTCTCACCCTGGAGCATGTTTGTTTATGTGCTTAGTGCGTTTTTGTGAGTGTGAGTGAGTAAGTTGTGGGAGTGCATATTTATACATCACGGGTGTTTGTTTTCTTTATGAATGACTTCACATGATTGACAGTGCTTTTAAACAATGCGGGGACCTGAACCCGACGATGTGTCCAGAAAACAACAACCGCCAACATCCAAACAGAAACAGCGCTGACAGATTGAAGGCAAATGGGCCTGGAAATCACATGGTTGCGATTTTGGCCAATAAACTCAAACACAGAGACAAGTTAGTCAGGAACAGATATTTTACAAGAGATAACTTAAAAGAAATATTAAGGGACTGGCTTATTTTACTGCATGAGCAATCTTTTGCTTTTACATTGATTTGATTTGTGTTCATGTTTGTGCAGCTGGAAGAAGTTACTCAAAGTTCGAATTCATGTTTTAGCAATGTTCTTCAGATGGAGAGATGACTGCAAAAAAAAAGAGAAGTAGATTGTTGAACAATAAAGTATGAATCACTTGACATGTAAGCACTCCCTGTTTCCTAACTCCACAGGCTACACATTCTTTTCACAGCCCCTCAAAAGACCTGAGTAGACAAGGCACAGATTGCATCAGGTATTAAAATACAGTGTTGAAAAAAACCTGCCACACAGAAGGAGTCACACAGGCAAACACTGCAGAGATAAATGAGAAAAATACACTCTATCTGGCAAAAATAATAAGCAGACCTTTTGTTATTGTCATGGAGTCCACTCTCAGACTCTTTCATTACACTCGGCTTTGTGGCTTGGAAAATCAAACATTGACTCTATCTATCTATAGAGACTGACTCGCTGAAGTCTATTCACATGTGTCACCCAACTGAGTTTCAAAAACGACATCCTCTCTCCCGGTTCTCAAACTGCAAACGGTGTAGGACATCCCCGCTGAGCACCTTAAGTCTATTTATCTTTGTAATTATTTAGATACCAGGGCATCAAGCACTGTCAGGTCCTCAGTGCTCCCTAATGATGATGCATGAGCAGTCAGGATGACAAACACCACAGCAGGGCCTGTTTCAACTCGCTAAGGAGCTTCGCCAGATGCCAGGCTGAAAGACAAACGTCCACAAATGGTCATCAATCAAGTTTTCTTTATTTAAAAATTGGTTTTGTTTCTTTTTTTAGCAGGTAGAAGGTTACAGGTCTAGTACGAACTAAGGAAATACATATATACAGATTTTTTGTTTTCCCACATGGTATGAAAGAACCAAAAAAGATATTCACTGGATGAGCAGAGGGGTTGGGGATGGGATTTCCTGAATAATCTGTTAACATTAATGGACAGTAACATGCAAAGAGGTGTCCTTTATGTCTGATATTCATACCTTTATTTCCTCTTCAGCAGCAGGGTTCTTTGATCTATTTTAAACATAAGGCTCAACTGCTTAATTGATTAGTCAATTGACAGAATAATAAATGGCAACTACTTTGATAATTAATCATTGTTTAAGTCATTTTTCAAGCAAAAATTCCAACTTTTCTCTGGCTACAACTTCTCCAATTTGACTTTCTTGTGTATTTTTTATTTTTTTTTAAAATCTGAGTAAGCTACTATGAAATAGTTTAAGATCTTAAATTTTGATCTTTTGCCATTATAAAATTTCAAGCAAATAAAATCTACTTTTCCACCTTCCTTTTTCCCCCTGCCTCTGACCCTTTGATGTTGACATCTCTGTTTAATCACCCATACTAAAACTTTATCTGCTAATGTGACATGAGCAGGATTATGATTGAAGGGAAAGGATAATCCTATAAACGGTCACATAGTTGATAAACAGAATGAACAAAAATAATTGGTTTGCTTATTCTGCATTGCTCTTACTGAAGTTTTTGGTAAATTCCTGAGAAGCTCCTCTGTGTCTTTTTGACACATGCTTTGTCTTGTGTGTGTGTGTCTTAAAGGTGGTGGTGGTGGGGGTGTCATCTTTTCCTGTGTTTTTTACGTGAGGCAGTTCAGCACCTCTCTGCCGTCCTTTGTTTCAACGTCAGGAGGCATTAAAGGGAGCGGGGACATGCCAAAGTCTGTCCACTCTCTCTGTCAGCCAGCCTCTTTTGCAGTGGGGGAGAGTTTCTCCTCTGTGTGACATTTGTTTTTCTCCTCTTTTGAAGATCCTCTCTTCCTACACTTCACCATACTCCTCCAGTACTTTATAGATCTGTGTGTGTGTGTGTGTGTTTGTGTGTCTTTATTCTTTGCTCACACATGGCTCAGCTTACATGCCTTGTGTTGTGTAACCAAGAGCTTTTAATGATTCAATTACAATTACAAAGGGTCAATTAAGAGATTAGGCAGTGTGTAGGGGCATGGGCAGTTAAAAGAGGCAAGGACTGAAGGGATGAAGTTGGATTTGAAATGAACCCCCCAACACACCTCCAACTCTTTGTATCTTGGTGATACAGGCCTTGAGGGGAAATGCTCTCCCCCTTCATTCAGTGATAATTTGTTTTTTTCTGGACCCTCTTTAAATAGTTTCTTCAAAGCTAGTTTAACAATGGGCCATCATATCATCACACAGGAGGAGAACAGCTAATATAATACAATAGGGAGCTGTTGTTACTGCCAGTAGCTGATAAATAAAGAAGATTTGTGTCTGATTTATGAGATAAAGGATAAGTAGTTTTAGAGGAGTGGCTGAGATAAGTCCAGAGCCACTCGACAGAGCATCTGGATGCCTGTGGGCTGTCTCCTAACACTGTCACTTTCTCAGCACTGGTGAGAAAGAAACTACACTGTGAAGTCCAAACAACCTTTTGCAGACCTGGAAAATCAAGTTCAGTGTGAGTGTGAGTGAGTGAGTGTGAGACCTTCTCAACAAAAGCAGATTCTTGGCTGCAATAAAACCACTTTGTCGATTTGTGTGTCCCACACAATCACACAACAATAGTTTAATAATAACCAGATTAAGGCAGTCGTTATAGCTGTAATGAGAAAGAAAGAGTGATGCTTCCATTATGTGTTCAGGAAAATGTACTATCTTACGATGCTCCTTTACCTGTACTGATGACATAATGCCCAGTGACAATAGTCTGTGCAGCAAGGGTTTTTTTTTTTTTTTTTGACCAAAAGCAGACAATATGGATCTTATTAAGCTATAACTTCTTGTTTTTCCACAGTTAACCTTTCTAATGTAGTGTATTACCAGCTTCTGTGGAATTATTTTGCTCTTTGACTCATTTGTGGCAAATCTTGAAGAAAAACGAAGAGTGCTGCTACAGCAACATTCTGATTATTGCATCTGCCACTATAACTAGATTATCTTCTAATCTAACACATTTAGATTGTACATGTAACTGCAAATGTGTTGGTCTGATTTCTTTTCATATGAGAATGTGAGAGAGCAAGCAGAAGCAAAGACAAAGCAACTTCTATGCACAAACAGTGGAGTGGCCATTGGCAGACAAAAAAGGAAGATATCAAGTTACAATCCACTCTGAATGTAAGAGAATTTGCATCAAGATGTTCTGTGAACATAGATTTGAGAAATAACGCCAGCTAAATCAAATTTTTTGCAGCATCAATGAGATGTTTCCTGTAGACGGCCACATACCCCTCACTCCGGTCAAAAACAAGATTATCAGGCAAATTATGTCATGTCAGACTATTCAGCTGTGGGGAATCATGCAGACACTGTAATCAAATTATTACTCAGCTGGTTATTTGCAGTAACCAGGTTACAATTTGCGTGTTAACATATTGCATTTACCGTTGACTCCAAACGCCTACAGGCCTCATCTGCCTGGAATGTACACATGACAAATACTGTGGGTTATGGATAGTTGATGAGTTGATCTGATTGAGCCAAATATCAAGTTTAAAATGATTAGAATGGGATATTTTTGCAATTACGGCTCTCGGGACAGTCCCAGGCTGTTGATTGGTGAATGTCCCCGGCTTGAAACCAACATCTTGTGAGGTTCAGGGGCTCGTGTTCGGACCTGTCTCTGATTGTGGCGTCGCAGTTTCCAGCCATGTCTCCACCACAAAACATTAACTTTTTTTGGCTGAGTTTGGCCTTTGATGATTCAGAATTATTAGAGTCTTATAAATTATTTTTTTTTATAAATTAAAGCTTTTAAACTTAAAGCGAAAAGCATAAGTATACCATCAAGGTTTTTTCTGGCAGTAAATGACAAGATTTAACTTTTCATCTCATTGACACATATGATTAATAACTCAGTTACTTTCATCTCAAAATGCCTGAGGTTAGTGGCAGAGGGTGTGTGTGTGTGAGAGAGAGAGAGAGAGAGAGAGAGAGAGAGAGAGAGAGAGGAGCCATGCTGGCTCCTAGTATTATTTTGAAAGTGCCCAGGATGGAGGTGGAAGCTGACTCTGATTCTCTGAAATCAAAAAAAGGACAGAAATACAAAGCTGGCTGTATTTGGTGTTCTTAAAAAAAGGAAATGTGTATTGTATGTATGATGATGGATGGGAAGAACAAAACCAGATTTAACAACCTGTCCCATAAACGCACCATCCCCCCGCACTCTGCAGACAAAGCTAAAGCCCATGACCATGGGGGGAGAAAAACAAAACAAACTAAACCATAAATGTTGTTTTCCACCTAAACCTTCCCTTGTATCACACATGGTCAAGCTTCACTCAGTGTTCTTAACTATTTATTATCTGCTCATTTGTTCCAAAATGTCTTCAGTGCATCTGAAATTGCAGGTCAAGGTTTACAACTGTGTGAAGAGTTTGCAGGTTTGAGGATTTGTCCAGGGATTTCTGTTTTTCTAAGCAAGCCTGTGCAAATGTGTCTGTTATGTGTGGCAGTTTGTGTGTATGTGTCTGCCTCCTTTTTTTTAAGTGTTTGGTGCTGCTGTTTTTATGGAGCCATCTCTTGGACAGTAGCCTGGTTTTCACAGCCTTTCCTTTAAAAAGGCGCTGCCAACGACAGGAAGGGCTCCTCCTCCTGCCCAGGCAGGAAGGCAGGAGAGGACAGAGGGGGGAAGAGGGTTATTAGTGAGGGTTGAGCAGGGGGGGGCGAAGATGGGCGGTTGGGGAGGGGGCACTGGTATTGAACTTAAAACAGCTGATGAAAGGGATTGTCACTCAGGTCTCCCCCATCTCCTCCCTGTTGTCGTGGTAATTACTCACTCAGCACATTTGATGTTGAAACTCTCCCCCACTGTTTATCTGCTCATGAATAACACCACTGTACAGCAACTCTAAGCCTGACTCATCCATTTCATAATGTACAACACAGACTTCTTCATGAAAACATGAAAAAAAAATTGATTTTACTAGATGCATTAACTTTGCACTTTGACATTAACTTAACCAAAGACATTTTTTGTTGTGGCTATTGAATAATGAAGGACACTCTTCTTTTGTTTCTGTGAGTGCTGTTGCACTCAAAGTCACACTGCAAGCCATGAAACGCCGTCCACTCGACCCACGGTCCCATGCAGCAGCCCACACACACACATATTCACATGGGCACGCACATTCCACAGCATGCTGCTGAACATTTTGTGAGGCGTGAAGCTATGTAAAAACTGAATTTGTCATCCAAATTCATCTTTAGAGAACTGTGTGTGAGTCAGAGTTGCTGCTTTTGCTTTCTTTTGAATTTTGCTGCATTTTCACAATTATCTGAGTCACTAAAGTACTTCTCAAATTTCTGGTCTGACTCAAACAAAAATAAATGAAAACTTCTCATAGCTATAGTTTAACCAATCTCTATTGTAATGAGTCCACAGTTCTTAGCATTATCTCCCACTCCTGTAGCGTGAGGCTCTGTGGAGACCCCCCTCAGGCCAAAGTCTAGTTCAATGAGCTGTGTGATGTTGGCAGGTTGAGCCAGGCTGAAGGCCCTATAGGCCATATGTCACACTGCGTCGTCCACACAGCCACTCCAAGAGGAAAGGCAAAGACACCTTCAGTATCAGTGTAAAACAAACCACACTCTCACTCCGCTCATGCGTTTGTGTACTATATGTACATTCAGTGACGCATGCAGTCAGTCACTGTGTTTTTAACTCTCACGTATTTGTTAATACAGAGTGAGATCCATCCTGTCCTGTTGAAACATCAGCTTCCTACAGATCAGTGTTATATGTGCGTGTACAGCTGGTGTGGCTTTCTAAAGAGAGGAGAGGTTCAAACTCAACTCAGGACTGACATCTTGATTTCTTGAGTCTCAAGACACCCAGGCAACAGAGCACATGAGGAAGGTTTCTGCTTTCAGAGGGACTACTGTTGTCTAAACAGGGATGTGCTGATCTGACAACAAACAGAGTAAATGGAAGAGGGGGAAGGTGGGAAGAGACGCACAGAAACACACAAGTAGATCAGGTGAAGCAGAAATAATGAATGCTATTGTAATACTGACTTAGGTGATAGAAGTGGAGCATCAAAGACAACAGAAAAACTAGAGTGGAAAATTCATCAGATGACAGGTTGATTTATATTTCAGATTGTATGTGGCGGCTATGAGAAGGTGGCAGCTGATGAAGCTGATTCTACACACTTCATCTGTCACTTGAGCCCAAGAAGCGCGTGTTGATTGATGCGTTAGACACACTAAGGGGTGAGCTGTGTTAAGAAGAGAGAGGTATTTTTTCTGGCTGAGGCGCCTGAGGCTGAGCTCAGTTCAGGTGATGATAGCCAGCTGACACTTTTTGGCTCCTCTCTTCTTTTCTCCACGCCAGGTAAAGTCTCCTCCCTCCCTCTCTCCCTCCTCCCCTGCCTCGCCTGCCCCTCAGCCAAGAGTGGCCCCCGCCCTGTCTCTCTCTCCCCTCATGTTTTCTCGAGTCACGCCGCCTCGCCCGCCTCCTCACCACCTCAGACGTGTCAGTCACTGCTCTCTCCTGGCGCCAGATGCTACCTCCGTTTCAGTGAGCTATTTTCTTTGTTCTCTAGCCGCTTTTATTGGTTGTGTGCTACTATATAAACAGAAAACAATGATCAAGTTACAGTGTGCTACCCATTTGGTTCACTTTCACATTGCCTCCCACACTCTGGCAATTACGAAAAATGACTACGATAGTATTTACCTTCTGTCACTAAGCAGCCTCTTTGGTTTACTCATAACCTGTGTGGGATAGGTGTGAGACTTCTCTAGCATATTTCTAAATAATTGCAACCTTACTTCTATTGTTGCAGAACACTGAATGTAATATCTGACTTTTGCCCAAATACATACTGTTGTAGTACAAAACATCATCTTCAGGGCCCAAGTAACATTGCTTTCACCTCAACCACCTCTCTATGAACTGATAAATTGTTTGGTCTATTAAGCTCTAGAAAAAACTGAAATGCCAGTTGCAGCGCCTTGAAGCCCAAAGTATCGCTCTCTAAATAGATTATTTGGTCTGATTTATAAACCAAAACTCAAGTATACGTTTCACATCACATAACACAAAAGAAAGCAGCAAAACCTGAAAGCTGAGAGAAGCTGGAATCTAGTGACTCGGTGTATTGTCCTTTTTCATCGAATATATCAATTGTGATTATATGTCCCAGTTCATATTGTTTATTTCTGGCTGGGTTTTTTTTCTCTTGTTGCATCTCTGTGTATGCCAATTTTTGATATGCATCTGCTTTGAAAATGGAGGATTAACTAGTCATAAAAAGTTGAACAGGGGTTTGTTTGGTAATTTCAAAATGGCTTTGAGTGCATTATCGTTGATTAGTATAGCTGCAGGTAAATTGTTTGTCAGACTGTTTCAAGCAGCATTATTTATCTTTTATAAGTTTCAGCCATTCTCACAAATGAGCTTACATGAATTTATACGTGCTTAATAAAGAACTTGTGTGGTTAATATTTACGATTTTAAAGATTCAGAAATGTTTGAAAGGCTTGTTGTTTGGTCTGGATGTCTGGTATTAAGCCAGTTATTTGTAGCTTTTGAGTTACAGTGTTTTAAGCAGGCCAGAAAATCTATGTTTGCTGTGTACAAGTTAAAAATGACATCAGTATTGTTTAAGATCACAGAGGGGCTTTAAAACAACAACTGAAAGGTTAAAATGTACGCACACGTCATCAAAAAATTAACAGTTGCCGGTGTGCACTGATCCCAGTTGGTGTGTTTTGTATTCCCATTTCAGATTATGCTCACTGAGAGAAAGCAATCCCCAGTGAGTCATTTACACTCTTCTATTAAATAATTACAGACTTATGTACATACACATGTAGCTATGTAAAAACCAGGTACACGCACAACGTGAGATAATCAAGTTAAAAAGTTTCTAAAAACATGCCATGATTAATTGAACTTTGTGTCATATCCGAACACGTTTGTGAATGTTAAAGCAGGCTGCTGGTCATGTACTTAGTAATGGCCTTCTTCAGTCAAGGTCAAAGTTAAATGGTCAGGATTTTATTTAACCTCTCGGCCACTGGGAAGTTTCTGTCCTCTGCCTCACCTCCTTCTCTCCCTTTCTTTCTCTTTTCATTTTTCCCTCTCTTGTTTTTATTAGATTATTCCTTTGTGCCTTTGCCTCTCTGTTTTTTGAAACCATACCACTCTTGTTAATGACAAGCTGCGGGTTCAGGTTGGGGTTGCTGCGGTGGGGTGAGGGGGCCACATTTGGTTCAGTCCTGTGCTATCCATTGAGGGTGACAGGAGGGGCTGTGACTTTGGGTTTTTGACCCCAGATTCTTTATTTTTACTAGGAAGGGATCCAAGGATGGAGCTGTTGATGTGAATAGCTGCCCAAGGTGACTGGATCCCAATAAAGAGACCGTCAGCCTGGCCGGGGGCCTCCTTCCCATCCCAGACACAACCTTTATAGGGCCCGCTTATGAGCCTGGGCAACTATTAAACCCTGTCCAGCCTGCACTGAGGAATTTAGGGCCAGGAAACAAGGGAGTGGGGGTGGGAATGGGAATGGGCAGAGGGAGGTGAAGTTGGGGTGACTGAAGGTGAAAGTTGAAAGGCATGTTCGAAGGAATCTGGTTTTTCTTTAGTCATCACCTTTAAATCTGTACCAGGCGTGTTACTGTTGCCCTCATCTGCTTTAATCCGAGGTCTTAATCATCTCGATGTACTTGTCTTTGTGTCTGTTTTACATTGTTTGTTTTAAACGTTTTCATTGGCAGCAGTTGAATGACTTTGCCTGTGGCCGGCAAATGGTGTTATACAGTGTGCCATTTTCTTTAGAGAGAGGCAGCGAGAAGGGAACAGAGGGAGACAGCCGAGTCTCATAAACATACCGCCTCTGTTTGTTCACATGGGGCTGGAGGTATATAGGGCAGGTCTGGTTGGACAGCCTTTCAAATAAAAATGTGAGATCGTGCGCGTGCACACAAACACACGCAGATACAAAAATGCAGATGTCAGTCAAAAAGTCAACAGAGGTATGCTGCTCCCCCTCCACTCACCAGTAAATGGAGAAGCCAATCAAATCTCAGCTGCCAATCAGCATTTTATCAGCAGGGCCATCTGGCCATCAGCTAATTGTGTCTCTTTTAAGGCTGTCAATCAGCAGTGTCCCCCCACCCCCACCCCTCCCTTTTCTCTTAAAAATGTCTGCCTTTGAGCTTGCCTTCTGGCTCCAAGGGGTGGCCTGCATGGGGTTGGGGGGTTGTTTGTTGACCACTCTCTCCTAATCAGTAGCTGTATTAGCTTTCATCATAGTTTCAAAGACTTTTTAAGAACTTGTGTAAACAAGATGCTCTGATATAATAAGAGGCCTTAACAGTTTCTTTTCTTCCCCTCTCTGCAGCGGTGGAGACCCAGAGCACCAGTTCAGAAGAGATGGTGCCTAGCTCTCCTTCTCCTCCTCCTCCTCCTCGGGTCTACAAACCATGCTTCGTGTGCCAGGACAAGTCATCTGGTTATCACTATGGAGTGAGCTCCTGTGAGGGCTGCAAGGTAAATGAAGCCAAGAGACACATTTAGCCACATAAAGGGTTTACAGGACAACAGCTGATGTTCACTAAAGAGAAGGACAGAGTGAGTGAGAACCTGATGTTCAGCTCGAGCCTGGAGACCAATGTCACGGCTGCATAGATGTAATGTTTGCTGTTGTTAAGCTGCCCTCTAGTGTATCCTTACTAATACTACACATTATTCATGCAGTACTAGAGCTCATCAGTTTCCTCTGTGCTAACAGCAAATGGTTACTGCAGCAAAATTAAATAAAATCTGACAAGGATTTAATGCTTTAATTGAAATGAAAAAATAAACATGTGGAGCATTTTTTCTTGTCATGAAGCAGTGTAAAAAGACATTTTTCTTTATTGATTTTAGGGTTTCTTCAGGCGCAGTATCCAGAAGAACATGGTCTATACTTGCCATAGAGACAAGAACTGTCAGATCAATAAAGTGACCCGCAACCGCTGCCAGTACTGTCGGCTGCAGAAGTGCTTTGAGGTTGGCATGTCCAAAGAGGGTGAGTGTCTAAGATGCAAAAGGACTCAGGGAAAATAATCCTTCACCAGTCAAGAAATGGCAAAGGGGGAGTTGGACTTTTTTTTGAAAGTGCAACGGTGTGTGTTTCCCTGCAGCGGTGCGTAATGACAGGAACAAAAAGAAGAAGGATGTCAAGGAGGAGGTGGTGCTGCCGGAGAACTACGAGCTGAGTGGAGAGCTGGAGGAGCTGGTTAACAAAGTCAGCAAAGCTCACCAGGAGACTTTTCCATCTCTGTGCCAGCTAGGAAAATACACCACAGTGAGTTTTTCTTAAATGTATAATCACATCCACCTCTGAACACTCCCAATCCACTCAAGCATTAGCTCACCGCTTTGCCAGGAAGACAAACACAACAGTACAGACTCTGCACAGCCACACAGACAGAAGTGTCCCTCTTTCTCTCTCCCAGAATTCAAGCGCTGACCACAGAGTGCAGCTGGACTTGGGCCTGTGGGATAAGTTCAGTGAGCTCTCCACTAAGTGCATTATAAAGATTGTGGAGTTTGCCAAGCGGCTACCAGGCTTCACTTCGCTCACCATCGCTGACCAGATCACCCTCCTCAAATCTGCATGTCTGGACATCCTGGTACCAACCACATGCTCCTATTACTCCTTTAACCTCTTTCCCTTTCCACCACTTCCACCTCCCTAACGCTTTCTCATTTGTCATGCTGCTTAACTTGTCGATTCAAAAATGTAATTCTGAAAAGCTGCCATGAAAGTTATTTTTGACCAAATTCCATCTTTATTTTACTAAATGTCTGCTTTTGTTTCTGTCTCTTCATTTTCTTCTTTTGCTTAGATGCTGAGGATATGCACACGTTACACACCAGAGCAGGACACAATGACCTTCTCAGATGGTCTGACTCTCAACAGGACACAGATGCATAACGCTGGCTTCGGTCCACTCACAGACCTGGTGTTTGCCTTCGCTGGTCAGCTGCTGCCTTTGGAGATGGACGACACAGAGACAGGGCTGCTCAGTGCCATCTGCCTGATCTGTGGTGGTAAATCTGGTTTTCTGCTTTGCTTCTCTTGGCATCATCCCCACTTGCAGTCACAGAGTCATTGATAGAAAGGAACTATGACTTACACCGTTTTGCAGTTCCCTCTCTATCATCCTGTGTGCTGTTAATACTACTTCTTTACATTGGTACTTCCCCTTTTGCTCTCTCAGACCGTATGGACCTGGAAGAGCCAGAGAAGGTAGACAAGCTGCAGGAGCCGCTGCTAGAGGCTCTGAAGATCTATACCCGTCGCAGACGCCCGAACAAGCCTCATATGTTTCCGCGCATGCTGATGAAAGTTACAGACCTCCGGGGAATCAGCACCAAAGGTCAGCTGAAACTTCACATTAGGAGTAGAGCTGGGTATCACACCTCAACACTTTCTTGGTACAGACTGAAATGCATCTGTAGCAAGTATAAGCAGCTTTTAAACACTGAAAGTTGGTCTCAGATATGTGGTCAGTTTCATATTTGTGTTGACTTTTTCCTCTATCAGACTAGAATTTGCCATTTTTAGCCCTATTTTATGATATCAGTGTAAGTGTAAAATAATGAAAGAAAATTCACTTGAATAGTTTCACTCCAAATGAGACATAAATTGTTTTTAGAAAAGAGTTGATTAGTGAAAATATGAAATTATTTAGTATCATTGTATCCTAAGAATCACGTCTACAAAATAGTTCTGTCAGAGAGAATATACCATCATCTGCATATATGAAGAGCATGGCAGAGGTGTTGTTTTCCTGAAATGGGATGAAATCTGACAGTGATTCCTTAAAAAATTTAAAAATGGTCATTATGTGAGAGGTCTTCTCCTCTTTTATACCTTAACAATTAAATAATTATGCATGTGCCTGTAGGTGCAGAAAGGGCCATCACACTGAAGACGGAGATCCCAGGGCCCATGCCTCCACTGATCAGGGAGATGCTGGAGAACCCCGATGCCTTCGAGGACAGCAGTGATTCGGGGGATAGCGCCGCCGCTGCTCCCCCTGCCATCCAAGCCATCAAGCAAGAGGAGAAGGCCACGTATGAGTCGACTGTCGAGGAGGAAGAGGAGGAGGAAGAGGACGACTACTGGGACGAGGAGAAAGAGCGAGGGGCGGACAGTGACGGGGAGCTGTGGGGGGAGGCAGCAGCTGCAGCGGTGGGTGTGCAAAAGAAAGGCGTAACTGGGAAAACACAGTGAGAAAGACACGATGATGCTGCTTCCTCCTCCAGATCACTGAGCCCTTGCCCAGCAATATCTCCAAGAAAACCTCACAGAATTAGGCTCTTATACATTTTGCAGACAGCACATATTTACATATACTGTACATATACTGGATTGAAATTAAAATGTGTTCAGTTCAGTGTAAGAGACCAGGAATGGGAGAAGCAAAAGCACTAAATGTCAGTGGGTTGAGGAGAGCACCATTTAAAATCACTGTGCCAAAATGAAACTGTCTAAAAGATATTTCAAAAGTGTTTCGTCCACACAGAGAGGAACAAAAGGTGGTGGACGAAGAAAATGCACTCCTCTGCTAAATATAAGGGCTATGCTTTGTATAAAATTGATGGTAAAAATACATTGTAACAACAGAACTCTACATGGTGTCCATTTGCCGCAAAATTCCTTTTATTACCATTCAGAGATATGCTACTTATTTTTTTATTGTATGGTTTTCCTAAGCATGTACACATTTCTGTTCTGTTTGTATGCCTGTTTGTAGGACTCTTTTTTTTGTATATATTTTCACTCGGCCTCTCATATTTGACTGGACATCTGTGTTTTTTTAAGCTTGTCTTTAATTGTATGCATTTCAGCTTTATTGAACGCAGTAAAAAGCAATAGCAAAGATAGAAAAGAGCAGTAGCAAAGCAAGAGCAGGTCATGAGCAGGACTCAAACTCACAATGCGACAAGCATATGGTATGTAAGTTAGCCTTCTAATCCCTGAGAATCTCTGATGGCTATAACATATGAGAGAAAATATAAATGTAATTTCAACTCTGGTGCTTTTGATCCAAATAAGATTCTGACAAAGAATGCAAAACAAATACAGCAACACATCTCCACCCCTCGACAAAAATAAACAATTACATAATCAAATACTTAAACTAGAGAATCCAAGGGGTACATTTAACATCAACACATAATCTCAGGTTGATTCTGTCAGGACCATGTTTCACCTGTCAATGTAACTTCCATATCTTCAACAAAAAATCTTTATACATCATTGAGTAAGAATGATTAAAAATTGTTGACTCTTGTGTACTCACCCCTTTGTATAGCAACCAGGTACAGGTAAGCCATAAGATTTTCATTTTGGAAGAGAGAACAAAAAAAAAAAAATCCAAACATAACCATTAAAAGTAGTTTACTTCACAGAAATCCTCAGGTGTGTGTGCATGTGTGTGCATGAGCGTGTAACTGAGAGCATTTAACAATACAGAGTGATGTTGTACAGATGTGATGTTACTATCATTACTATTGCCATAATCCACAGTGAGCATTTATGCAAAAGTAATATTAAAAGTATCTTAAAAACGCACACAAAATGGGTTTGTAGCAAACAAACAAAATGCTTTTAAAGGATGTAAAAGAAATCTCTAACCCAAAGACTTCTGGTGAACAGTAGGACATTGATGCAAGCTGATCGACAAAAAAATCACAGAAATAGCAATAAATATTGCACTTCATGTCTTTGAGGTCGCAACCGTCCAAGATAATCAACAAAACAAATAATTTACATTGGATGACTTGTCTGTCAAAGCATAGGACGATAGTTTTAAATGACGTGTGTTCATGTGTGCCGTATCTAATGAGTGATGCAAAAACATGGATTTTGTTAAATAAATACATATAATTTGTTTTTCATTGAGACTATACAACTTTTTTATGCAAGATGTCTAAAATTGTCATTATATGTGTAATGAAAGACCAATGCGAGTCTTACTGAATTCCTTAGCAGTTTTAAGGGAAAAGATTCTCCATCAGCATTTTGTCCTTCATGGTATCAAATAGTGCAACAGTACAACTGTCGACGTTGCTGATGTAGTTTGTCGATATGAGGGATAAACTGAGTTTCAAATATGAAGCTGTCTGAAAAAAATGTATGTTTCTGATTATGATACATGGAGACATTTACTCCCTTAATGAAGCAGAGAAAGACTAGAGGTAGAGAACATGTGTTCAGCAGAAAAACAGCTCCCTCGTGGTTTTTGAAGTTGGTCTTTAGCACCAGATGTAAAGCCATCACGGACACAGACGTTGATTCAAGTATTAAATAATCAACCATTATGCCATTTTTTTAGACTCTTGAATTGTGGTTTTTGCTATTATAGGATAGAGACATCACAACCATGTGACTGAGGTAAAAGACAGAAATTATCTTCAGTGTTTTTCCTCATTCTGTTTCTCTTCATATGACACACAAACACACAGTCGATACTTTGCACATCATCAACCAATTCTATGTACTATGTTATTTAGTATTTAAAGATGTTTCTACATCACATAACCATGATATTTCATAATGAATTGTTTTTGTTATTTCTTTAACCTGTTTCTTTTCTCGAATTTGAGCTGGTGCAATAAATAAGCCTTGAAAGAGGCCACAACGGCCTAAGCTCTATACAAAAAGCATGTGAGTAAATAAAGAAAAAAAAGACCAAAGATAGATATTAGATAGATATTTGGACAAAAACAAAATAACAGTAATTTAAAAAAAACTATTAGGGTCATTGATGTGATATATATCCACTTTGAATTGTGTGATGGAAGAGATAGATTTCATTTTCTTCTTACTTTTGAAGCTGGAACCATTTTATCTCTATTTTATACGCTCTATTGTCGTTGTTTTTAAACTGATGTCTTTTTATAAACACAGGCTCTGTAGTGTGCAAATGACTTGTCTTCATGTTCAGGGATTCAGGCACCTCATGAGTTCTGTTTGAATTTGACTTGTACTGAAATAAATAGCTCTGATACACACACACACGCACACACAAAGATTAGGCTGATCTGTTCTTGTTTTACATTTTTATGAAAAATTTAAACTTTTTTGCTAATTATTTGCTTATTGTTTGCTCACTTGTTATTTGTTGATGTCTTTCTTGTATTTTTATAAAGGCGCTTTTCGTTCTCAGACCAGTGTCCAGTTGTCGTCTTCTTTGCCATCACTTTAAACGCTTTTAAACTGAATGTTCACCCAGCTACTAGTCTTTTCAAGTCATTGTTGCTAATACAATGTAAAAAAAAAAAAAGTAAATATTCCTTTAAAGGAATGTTTTCACCAGAATAGACTGATATCAACATGTATTTATTATCCTATTTTATTAAAGAACCCCATCTCTCCAACAGAAGCTCAGATTAGTAGAGAAAAGTATCATAAATAAACCCTCGTTTTTTCCAAGCTGACATTCAACTCGCTCAACAAGCTGCAACAGAACATTTCACACGTGTCTGTAACACACACCCACACATTTGACATGGTTTCAGGATTCACACTCACATGCAGAGGTTAGGGGCTGATATGCCACCAAAACAAGATGTAATGTGTTAAATTCAAGCAGATCATGGCATCAGTTACCCACATTTGAAACTGTTAAAAATCAAGACAATCTGAGGATTACACATGGAGTCTTGAATAAAATGAAATATATGCCTAAACAATTAGTGTCTGCATATGAAAGTCTAAATGAGAACATGAGCATGAGAAGCATATGCAGACAAAAAACATGTTATTAGCACTTTAAGTTCATCCTGAGTCATATTAATCCTAAACCAGAAAAGAAGAACATTAGCCACACTATTAAAACAATCAAAATTCTGGGCACGTAAGACTGACAAATTGTGCCATGTTTTCTTTGAATTCAGGCACACATGAGGTAAAAGCTCTACAGTATGACCTTTGTGAAGGCCATTTTTTAAGTCATTTAACTACAGAAAACAACTGAATGATCACAAAATATTACCAGGTTTTCTTGTGAACATGCACTGCAGTGGTGAACAGGCAAGCTGCAGTCCAGCTGTCCTTCTTTGTGTCACCACATGGGGGAGTCAGCCAGCTCACTGCAGAGAAAAGGAGAATAGAAAGTTACAGAAAATTGTAAGGATTATAGAAATAAACAGACAACCCTGTTAAGAATAAAAAAGTTAAGAAACCCCAGGTCTCTCCTGCTGCGACTGTGTGACTGGTGGAAAGTCAGATTTATCACCTCAGGACAGGGTTGATGAGTTCTGGTACATTCAGTTGTTTCTCACACTGCTGCCTCTTCTCATCCTGAGATAAAAGATAGAAGCGGAGAAGGATGTAAACTACAACTTTTATTACTATACAGATGACAACCAGTGACACTGATGAGTCTGAATATCTACAGTATGACCTACCATCACTGAAATACAAGGCACAAGGTACAGTGCTGTATTCATTTTATTAGCATCTAAATAAATTAATGTATTTCTTAACTGTACATTGTTAAATATAATCTGAATCTGATTTAAAAATAAAGTACTATTACTTTTAAACATTTTACTGCTGTGTTTTTGTAAAACAAAACATTGATAAGAAAGGTCATAACTGAACAGGAAGATGTGTGCCTGAGTACTCAATCTGGACTCTAGTCAAATATTTGTCCACTCAGGTCTGTCAGGTGGTGTTAATCTTCGTTTGGTTTATGCGTGAATGGGATGGCGCACCTGTGCGTCAGAGGCTGGTGTGTCTTCGTCGCTCCGTGCGTGCGTCTCGGCTCTGTCAGCCCGTTCCTGGTGAGTGGACAGGAAAAGAGGCGAACACACTGATCCGGGGGAAGTTGAGGAAACATCCTCGTCGTCCTCAGAAGAAGGGTCAGGAGCTGTTTGGATCAATATAGACTCTTCCCTCAAGTGTTCATTACAGAGCAGTGGAATACAGGTTCTGTGTACTGTCTAGAGATTTCAATACTCACAGACTGATGTGGGAACTTCTACTTTTGTTTTGGTTTCTGGCTCAATCCCCAACCCTTTCTCTAACTGACAGATGTAGCTCACAAGGTCCTGCAAGCATCCGATTTCAAACCCAGAGATTTAAAGAAAAAGAAGAGCATGAAAACAAGATAGGACTGGATTAACTTCATGCGTTTTCAAATTTCACAGGTCTCAGTGCAGCAGGTACGGTAGCAGTGCAGACATAACGCCAGCCACTCTCCAAATATGTAGTTGGAAATGCGGTTTGGTGTGAAACCCTTGCCTGTTTCTCAAGCTGCTGCTCCTCTCTTTCTGTCTGGGCTCTCCTCAGACCGGCCTTCAGCTCCTGCAGCTCCCGCTTGGCCTCACCCAGCAGCACCTACAGGGGGCAGCAGCATTATACTCACACCCTTGTACACCAACACATCTGACCTGGCTTGTCCTCCTTTTCCTGCCATTGACCACATGACGGTGAGAGGAAATGTTTACTCACTGTTCATGGAAGGTTTTTCTATTTGCGCCTGTATGTGAGTCTGGCATGGTCCTCCAGTTTCCAGAATGTAATCTGAGCGACCGATGATGCAGCTCAGCAGCACACGAGCAGTTATATTTAGAGCTGAATGTGTTTGTGTATTAAATAATGGTGATTGCAATGTACTTTGATTTACTCACTCGACTGCAATCTCTCTCTCTCCCGAGCTCCACTTCAAGTTTCTCCCTCTCCATCCTCTCCTCCTGGAGCCAGTCTTCCTTCCTCTGCACCTCACCGCTCAGTTCCTGCAGTTTCTTTTTATCAGTCTGCATGAAAACAAACAAACAAACAAAAAAATATAAGTCACACTGACATATTTATCAGGCATGTGCAGGATCGGGTTCTGCCGTATCCTCACCTCTGCTGCATGTTTGTATGCCTCTCTCTCCAGGGCCCAGTTGGCGCGCTCCTCCCTGAGGACCAGGTTCTCCTCAGACAGCTGCAGGGTGAGCTGGGCCACTTGCAGCCGGGCTTGGTGCAGCTCGGTCCGGGTGTGGGCCTGACGGGTGCCCAGCTCCCGCAGCTCCCTGCGCAGGCTCTCAGTCAGGTTCTCACTAGCGTCCAGCCGCTCCTGCAGCCCTCTCACCTCCTCCAGAGCAGCCTCATTCTCCACCTGAAGCGAGACAACAGGAGGAGATCAGTACAGAAAAAGCAGTGGGGGACGGAAATGGTTTAGCTGTTACAATCACAGTTCTAGACTTACAGACATTAGAGGGAACAGGAGAGTGCGGACTGGGTTAGTACATGTGTGTCCCCTATCCCCCTTTCAAGCTATCTGTGTTTCACAAGAGAAGAAGAAGCATCAACCAATAACCTGCAGAGTCTTTCTCTTCTCCTCATCGTGTTTCATTTGGTTGGACATTTTCTTCACTCTCTCCTTCAGCCTGTGGAGAGCAGGGACAACCAATAAGGTTAGTTTTTTAGGATCCAGGGACTAGATCGACCAAGACAAATGTTTGAACTTGCATATGTCTTGAACACTTGCCTCTCCAGTTCCATGTTTCCCTCTTTCTCCCTGTCAGTCAGAACTTTGATATCGTCCTCCAGGTCTTTGATTTGCTGCTGACTCTCGGCCTTGTCAGCCATAAGTTTGCTGAGTTCAAACGTCAGATTTTCCTGACTATACTTCACATCCTGTTAGTGTGGAGAGAAGAAAAATGATTATAGATGTCATGTCATGTGGGTTTCCATTCATCAGGAATCCATTATCAGCCATCCATGAAATTCAGCTCAGTTTGGAGATTAAAAAAAAGGAAAGTGTTAGACTGGCATGACTCATTCATACCTTGTGTTTTCCCTCCATCTTTTTCAGCAGGTCGTAGTTGTGTCTCAGGTTATCTCTGAGCTCTGAGATCTCCTCCTTCATTGCTTCTCTTTCACGCTCCCACTCCATCCTTGCTTTTTTGCTGTTCTCTCTCTCATTCTCTGTCTCCTTCTTTGCAACGTTCAGAGCCTGCTGTAAATCGACTTGTTTTTTAAAGCACTCCTCCAATCGACTCTAATTCACAGCAGGGAAGGAAAACAGGGAGGTTTGAATTATTTATTGTTCATTGTTTGTTGTTCAGCAGTTGCACTATTCTCTCAAACTCTCACAGTTCTCATCGTGACGATGGAGAAAAGGGTTGGAGTATTTTTCTTCCCACCTGCAGCAGCTGGGCCCTGGGGACGACCAGGAGCAGCTCCTCCTCTCCATCCTCCTCATCTCGCTCCTCTTTCAGAGTCTCCAGCTCCTCCAGTGGCTTGGGCGCACAGAAAGTGAAGGGTCGACTACGGGCGCACACCTCTCCCATCTTATCCACGTAGACAAACTGGTACTCCATGGCACTGGGGCGGGGCAGGTAGCATGCTGTATCAAGCAGACATTTCTGGTTGTGTGTCAATCCTTCTTTTTTGGGATTCAATGTCAAAGCAAGTCAAGACACCTCAAATTTGCAAGTATGGTACCCCCGTGTGGTTTAACCTCTCACCCTGCTGCAGTGATGTAGAAGTGTACTCAAGGGAGTTTCAGTACACCATGGCATCTTTGTTGGTGCAACACAGTGCACCTCTGAGCTCACCCAACCATTCTGTCTTGAAACTTCAAACCAGAGTGAGTTACTTTTTCGGACCTGCTGAACTCTTCACTGTGTCATGTTTTTTAAAACAAATTTATATTAAATGAATTCTTACCGTGGAAAACTGCACAGCAGTTTACACTGGTTCCCTCAGTGTAGCCTTCAGGAACAAGAGCCCATGTGTATGTGTAATACTGTTTCACTGAAGACCAGCCCATCTGCGGCAGGATAGCAAACAAGCATTTAAAGCCACAAACCAGACAAATGTGCATCCCCATCATCACTGCTGAGACACAGGACTTATTATGCTAAAACAAATGTTGTAATTTTCCATTTTTATTTGGTGTGTGCAGGGAGGGTGGTGATGCTTGTGTGGGTGAATGTACCTCAAAAATCCCTATCCAGTCATTGTTGCTCCACTGATGGTCAGAGGTCAGACTGTAGTGGCACTCCACTCTGGTCTGGGGGAAGTACAGTTGCCCCACATTTCGAAACACCACTGTGGACTGTTTATCCATGGTAATGGGAAGCTGCGCTGTTTAGGAAGAAAGCATACAGGGATCCAGTGAAATGTGCTCTCCAGTTTCAGTCTGGAGGGGAACAGCTGATGAAAGGTGATAGCAGAGTCAGTCCGGGTATGCAGCATGGTCACAACACCAACCGCCTATGGCCCCATAATATGTTTATAAACAACAAGCTCATATACCTAATGAGACACTGCAATTATACCATGTAATCTGTGAAAAAAAACAAAGATATTGAGGATATTATTGTAGCTCTGAGCACTGTGTGAGGATGCATCATTTTAAAAATTATTTCAACAATGAAAATCACATCACAAATTATATCAAAATCTTACTGAAACAGTTTTTAGAATTTGTTCTAGATATTAAAGATAGTAATAGCTCTGCTTTAAACCTCAGCACTGAAACAATATTTTTTTCAATCTTTTTTATTTAATTTGGAAAAACACCAAATCTGACATTATAACTACATTCATAAATAAATAGTTTAAACTGAAACAAAATGGCAGATTTAAGTGAAATTTGCAATTAAGTAACACTTTCTTATTAAACCTGTGCCATTAATTTAATTTTAACAACACATCTTCATACATTTCTTATTCCCTTTCTTCACAAGTTAACAGATATTTTTCTTGCCTTTTGTTATAGGCCTTGTGTAGTGTGTTACTGGTCTTGTGAGTGCAGCTCCAGCTAAATAAATGAATTCCGTGGTGTTATTGTTTTATTGTTTTAATCTTACCTTATTCTGTTGAGAAATGAATGTGATGTCTTTTCTGCTGTCTCATGAAGGATAGAGCTGAGCATCAGTCTGTAGACAGTGATGAGCAGTCCTGTCAGGTGCAAGAGTTTCACAATTTCTCCTGGACCATGTTGACTGGCCCCTGGTAAAATTAGTGATGCTGGGTGACTCATGGGAGATGCAGTTCATGAACACACAGCTCATCACTAGGCAATGTAATGCTATGGACTTCAACTCCCATTGAAGCAGCTGTAGGTCACAGGATCTGCTGCTGGTAACTGTTGCTCACTGCAATTCTTAGTAGAAGCAGAGGAGGGGGCTAGGAGGGGAGGGGCACAGTCCTCAAGGCAAAACATTTCTCTTAATAACAACTTGTGAGGCCACTGACCTGAAATCAGCAGAACCCCAAGATATGTCAAGATATGTGTTAATGTTTCTGCATTTCTTTGCTCCTAAAATACAGATGCAGTGACTGACTTTAGCATACATGTGATTGTGTAATAATCGTAGTTCACACTGGTGAACACTTGATAGCAGTGTAGTTTTAGAACAAACCACCATTCAGTTGTAAATGTATTATACAAACAAATGTCTTGCCCCCTCAAATCAAAATTTTAGAAGTTAGGGAAACGCATTTTAACAGATTATCCAAACAAAGTGTTAAATGTTAACGCAATTAATCGCAGTAGTTTAAAAGTCCAAAGAAAGAGTTCTACATCTCAACTCTGTATCCCTCCGAGCGCTCTCCCTCTCTGTGTGTATTGTAATCATATACTGTACATCCATGATCCAGACTTTATCCATATCCCACCATCCCAGTGGATGTATTACAAGAGCAATCAAAGGTGGTTGCTAGGCAGAATAGAATCAGCTGGCCACCTGGCGTTTTTTCTGCCGTTATTGGCCTGTGTGCGTTTTCATTGGGCGCGTCGTGTGTCGTCAGCGGTCATGACCTCTGGGAGGAGCGTAGAGAGGCGGAGAAACGAGGGCGGGAAACAGATTAAAACCAACGTTTGAACCGTGTCCTCGGTTTGTCAGTACTGTGAGAAATCTCAATTACCCAAGAAGCCTGGATACTAAAAACAAGCTGCGAAGCTGCTTTTTGTCGAACAGTGAGGCTAGACGCTGAACACACCTGTGGCGCGAAGGTAAGGCTAAGGAGCGAACTAGCTAGCAGCGAGTGCTTTAGCTCTCTCTCTTCGCGTGGGTAAGAGTGTGTTTGTGTTAACGTGACTGGGGTGTCCCTGACATGAGTTGTGGACCCCCAGCGTGGACGGTATTTGCGTTGGTTGAAGTGTGTTTGTGTTTATGTGACTATAGCGTCCATGAGATGAGATGTGGGCAACTTGTGTAGGTAAGGTAACTGTTTAGTAGTCTGTTGTCTGATTGTCGTTGTGATCATTTTGTGTCTATTTGTGGTCTCATTGCATCATTTTGTAATGATGACCAAAGGAAGCTTCCTGTAGCTGCGAGGCTTTCTGGCCCATTGGTTCGCCAAAAGGTTCATTATTGGAAGCTTCATTCAGCAGCGCTAACTGACGACATCTATTGGTCAAATTAATTTGTAGCGTCCAAATCATTCATGAACTTTTTCCTATCAAGAAATACAGCCCAGCTGTTCCCTTTATTATCTCTTTGCTTTTCATTATGTCATTGACTCATCAAGTTAAGTCAGTTTTTATTAACACTGAATCGCAATAGAAATTATCTCAAGGCACTAAGGCACTTTTCATAAAGACAGAGACAATTATATATATACATGTATGTGTACACACACACACAGTCACACTCACGTGTATAAATAAATATATATATATTCATGAAGATTGATGAAGATAATTCACACGATGACGTTTGTCATTTCTGCGCGAGAAAATATTGGAGTGAGTAGTTCATAAGTGTGTTAATTTAGTATAGTTAGGCGTCAAAAACCATCAAAGAATGTCATAGTATAGTAAGGCATCAAAAAATTATTTTTACACCAGAGAGAATCAGTGGAGCTCACGGTGACGTTTTCAGATGTATTGTTTTGCTTAATCAACCGTATTTACTATTTACCATATAGTAGACAAGGAAAACTATTTAATTCTCACCTCTCAAGCTTTTGTCTTGAAGCAAGTATTTGGCATTCTTGTTTGTTTTTTTGTTTGTTTGTTTTTTTAAATGTGTCCAAATAGTCAGTGTTTTGTCTGTGGACAAATTGACTGTAGCTCTCCTCACCTTCTTACCAAACAATATCAAATACATCTGATCCAACAAATGCCAAATTTTCTGTGTTGGATTGTTGTTGTTAAGGATCAGTCAAAATGGGACTAAAAAATATCTTCAGTTTGATTGTACATAATCAGAAATTCTTAATTATGTGTCAGTCCTAGACATATTAGACTACACCGTACAAAACAATATCAATTCTACAATTAAAATTTTGGAGTGAGTAAGTTCATGAGTGTGTTACTTTTAACTGTTGGTCAGAGGGTGATTTTAAAAATAGCTTTACGGTACCAACCAGTTCCACACATATTTACTTGAAATTTGTCACATAACCTGCTGTTAAGACATTTGTAAATTTAGTTGTTATTCATTAAATGAAAACAACACAAAACAAAGACATTTTAAAAATGTGTTAACAAGAAGAAGGTTGAAACTTGAAATAATGATTCTGTATGTCATCGTCTGTGGTGGAAGAAACACTCAGACTTTTTACTGAATAAACAACACAAGTTAAAATCCTGCATTTAAAAATGTACTTAGCTGATAGTGTTTATTATTGTTGTTGCGGTTCACAGTAACCTACATTATTGCTTCAGTGATTAGTTGATAGACGCACAATTAATAATCATTTTACTTTTTCCCAACTATTTGTTGTTGTTGGTTCTTCAGGAGGTGATGAGTCAACTGTTCATTTTCTGACACAGCCCTCTAATGTTTGTTACATGTTGTGGTTCATCTGTAATGTTTAATATTTATCTGTGTTTTCATGGTGAAACTGTTGATAACTGTTGTTGAGAAATAGGTCATAGTGTGTTGATAATTTTCCTTTGTATGTTTCTCTTCAATTTCCTCCAGGTGTCACCACTTCATCCAAGACATCGTTGTCCATGATCACCTAGACATCGTCCATTATTGGAGAGACATGGTCCATGATCGGAGAGACATTGTTGAGGATGAGGGAGACATCGTCCTCGATCAGAGACATTGTCCACGATCGCAGAGACCTTGTCAAAGATGAGAGAGACGTTGTCCATGATCAGAGACATTGTCCCATGCTTCAGAGAGACCTTTATGATAGAATCGGGCGGAGACGGGGGTCACTACCTGATGGCATTGCCCGCGATCATGGAGATGCTGTTGTCGATGATTACAGAGACGCCTGCCTATGATCTCTCTCAGAGACACGCCACGATCGCAGAAAGACATTGGCCGTGATCACAGAGACTTTGTCCATAATCTCAGAGACATTGTCCATGATCACAGAGACGTAGTCCACGATCACAGAAAGTCTTCGTACAATGAAGAAGTTCTTGAGACCAGGACAGAGGCCTGTGGCACTTGCTAAACAGACATCAATCGTTCAATGTTATATAATTGATATTAAACTGTTTATGTTCATATTCAGTATATCAGAAAAGTGTACACAGAAGTAATCTGTAGTATAAAGATAATGTATAAATAATCCATATTAGCGAAGAAATGTAAAAGTAATTAGAAATATCAGAAGTAAGATGTAATTACAAAGTAATCTGTTACTACATGTAAAAGCCATCTGTAAATTTAGACGTAATATGTAATAAGAAAAGTAATATGTACGGTAAAAGTACTTTAATATTAGAGGTAACAGTAAAGTAATTGTATGCAAAATGTCAGTACTAAGGTTTCAAAATGTCAACTGTTATTGTTAAGGATCAGCTGTAAAATGGGATTGAAAATATGTTAACTTCCAGTTCGATTGCATATGATCAGAAATTCTTAATTATGTGTATGTGCTAGGCATTAGACTACACTGTACAAAAACAATATCAAGTCTACAACAAAATATTGGAGTGAGTTGCTCATTAGTGTATGTTCATTTTAATGGTCAGAGGGTATTTTAAAAATATCTTTACAGTTTATAACGACCAGTTCTACACTTAGTTACTTAAAAGTTTTCACATAAGCTGCTAAGACCTTTGTAAATTTGGTTGTTATTCGTTAAATGAAAACAACACAAAACAAAGACATTTTAAATATGTGTTCATAAGAAGAAGGTTGAAATAATGATTCTGTATGTGATCGTCTGTGGTGGAAGAAATACTCAGACTTTTTACTGAAGTATAATAAACAACACAAGTTAAAATCCTGCATTCTAAAATTGACTTAACTGGTAGTGTTTATTATTGTTGTGCAGTTCACAGTAACATACAACTGCTTCAGTGATTAGTTGATAGACACACAATTCATAATCATTTTACTTTTTCCTAAATATTTGTTGTTGTTGGTTCTTCAGGAGGTGATGACAGTCAACTGTTCATTTTCTGAAACAGCCCTCTAATGTTTGTGAAATGCTCTGGTTCAGCTGTAATGTTGAATATTTCTCTGTGTTTTCATGGTGAAACTGTTGATGAGGAATAGGTAGTAGTGTATTGATCATTTTCCTTTGAATTTTTCCTCCAGGTGTCACCACTTCATCCACGACATCGTCCACGATCACAGAGACATGGTCCATGATCGGAGAGACATTGTTGAGGATGAGGGAGACATCGTCCTCGATCAGAGACATTGTCCACGATCGCAGAGACCTTGTCAAAGATGAGAGAGACGTTGTCCATGATCAGAGACATTGTCCCATGCTTCGTAGAGACCTTGCGATAGAATCGGCGGAGACGGGGGTCACCGATTTGATGGCACTGCCCGCGATCATGGAGACATTGTCGATGATCACAGAGGCGCGTCTATGATCTCAGAGACATCGTCCACGATCGCAAAGACAGTGGCCATGATCACAGAGACTTTGTCCATAATCTCAGAGACATTGTCCGCGATCACAGAGACGTAGTCCATGATCACAGAGAGTCTTCGTACAATGAAGAAGTTCTTTGAGACCAGGACAGAGGCCTCCAGGTAATTCACAAACACCTTTACATCAACTGTCCAACACAGAGCACTGCCATTAAACTGTTTATGTTCAGTATTCAGTGTATCAAAAAGGTGTAATAATAGAAGTAATCTGTAGTATAGAGGTGATGTAGAAATAATTTGCATTAATAGAAGTAATTAGAAATATCAGAAGTAAGATGTAATAGTTAAAGTAAGCTGTTACTACATGTAGCAGTAAAAGTCACCTGTAAATTTAGAAGTAATATGTAACCAGAAATGTAATATGTAATGGTAAAAGTACTCTAATATTAGAGGTAACAGTAAAAGTCTATGTAAAATGTCACATTATATTAAGGTCTATTATTCAAAAATGTCCAACTATTATTATTACGGATCAGTCAAAGTGGGACGATAAATATCTTTAACTTCAGTTTGATTGTACATGATCAGGGGTTCTTATTATGTGTGTATGTACTAGGCACATTAGACTACACCCTGCAAAATATCAAGTCTACAAATAAAACATTAGGTAAGGTTGTTCATGGTGTGTTGGAAATTGTAGTGTTGGTCGAGAGGATTTTAAAAGATATCTTTACAGTTTATAACGACAGTTCTACACTTAGTTACTTAAAAGTTTTTCACATAGCTGCTGTTAAGACTATTTGTAAATTTGGTTATTCAGTTAAATGAAAACAACACAAAAGCAAAGACAGTAATGAAGGTTGAATAATGATTCTAATGTGATGGTCTGTGGTGGAAAATACTCAGACTTTTGCAGTATAATAAACACAAGTTAAAATCCTGCATTCTAAAATTGACTTAACTGGTAGTGTTTATTATTGTTATTTTGATTCACGTAATACAACTGCTTCAGTGATTAGTTGATGAACACACAATTCTATCATTTACTTTTTCCTAAATATTTGTTATTTGTTGGTTCTTCAGGAGGTGATGACAGTCCAACTGTTCATTTTCTCTGAAACAGCCCTCTAATGTTTGATATGGTTCCGGCTGTAATGTTGAATATTTTCTGTTTTCATGGGTGAAACTGTTGATGAGAATAGGTAGTGTATTGATCCATTTTCCTTTGAATTTTTCCTCCAGGTGTCACTACTTCGTACGACATAGTCCTGATCACGGGGAACTGTGGTCATGATGGGAGGACTTGTTGTTGAGATGAGGAGACATCGTCCTGATCAGCTGACAACCCGTGCGAGACGCCCTTCAAAGATGAGAGGCGTTGCCGCAGTCAGAGACATTGTCCATGCTTCGTGAGACCTTTGCGATAGGAATCGTGAGGCAGGGGTCACCGCCATTCTGTCCTGGATCTGGCATGGGGTTAATGGACTGCTCTCCTCTTTGACTGGGCTCGTCGATCGTCGGACGTCTGATCGGTTGTCCCTGCGTCTCGGCAGCTCTCTTCCCGATCGCCAGACCGCGCCTCTGTGATGCGTGAACGTGGGGCACCTGGAGAAAAGTGAGGAAATGAGTATCAGCACTATTCCTCATCGCTGTTCACCGTAATGTTCAGCGCGAACGGGCTGGCGGTCAGAGGGCTTTCGAAAATGAGCGGGATGACTGACGTACTCTGAAAGAACAACAACTGCTGTGTTGAGAAAATGAAATGGGTGACCAGTGACTCTGTCAACGTCACTGAAGCTGGTCCAGCGTACTGACCGAACACAACAGCATCGCTGCCAGTGAAATCGATTCGGATTAACGTGTTGTTCGACCTCAATCTGATGCCTCCCGCCTGAACGATACTGAAAATCGTTATTTAACTAACTATATATTTATATTAAAATAATGTTTGTTTATGTTGTTCATTTAACGAATAACAACAAATTTACAAAGGAATGTAACTGGCAACATATTAACTGTAACTGAAGGCCAGAACGAATGGATTCCTGGCTGGCGAAAACGACACAGGCCTCTCGACCAGCCTGACCCAACACGCCGTGAACCGGCTCGCTCCAATGTTTCTGACTGACCAGACTGACTGACCCATTTTGGCAGTCAGCCAGTCCCCTGACGGCCTTAGCACGGGAATTTCTGATGTCTTCAATCAGGCTGGGACCAGCTGTCGAATCTGCTGCGATGATCGGTACGACGCCAGCAATGGCGGGCATTTTATGCAATTGCCCACTGTTCACCCTGCAATATTGATCGCACCGATGACCATTTCTGATTACTCTGGGCGGGTGACTTTACTGCTTACATCTTGTCGACAGCTTACTGGCTGTGCATGCTGTTCTGTTTCTGAGCCACTACGGTATGCGGTGTCTACCTCCCCATGCCCCAGTTACTCTGTGACCACGCGCAATGCGAATACGGTTTATATTTGATTTGATAACGGTGCTCATCGGTCGGTTTGTTTGTCAGGCGTGTTACATGGTCTGGAGGCGCTGGTCTCAAAAGAACGCTGGCCGGACTTTCTCTGTGATCTGTGATGGGAACCTGCGGGTATGAACGAAATGCTCTGTGATGTGGCTTTTGGGCTCGTGGTCGTGGTCGCAGGCACGCACTCTGTCATCGACAATATCGCGATGCAGCTGCTGCTGTTCAGGCCGGCGTGATTGTCTACGGACGGCAGTCTCTGCGGAGGCTCGTGGTTGTGTTTTGATATAAACGATGTGCTCCTCGTCTCGGCAATGCTCTTCCGATCATGTCCAGCCGGTCGTGGACGTCGGACCAGTGGTGACACAGGCGAGGAAAATGATCGGCGCATTCGCCTCGTCGACTGCCGGCTGAAATATTTCAGTAGACCAGGCATTCTGGGCGTTGGAGGACTGTTTCGAGGTGGATGGGCACAATCAAATGCACCGACAAAATGACGGGAAGAAATGAGACGTTGATCATCGTGATGCTGAGGCAGTTCATTGAACTGCACGGTAAATGACAGGCGCTGCCGGTCGAAGTCGGGGCCACCAGGATGCCCGGGGCACTGGCTTTGTTGTTTGATGCTGCTGGAAGGAATCGGTGTGCCTGAACGACAGGGCTCGATGAACATTGAAACTCGTTCATGGTGCCCTCGTTCGGCAGGGCTCAACTGAACCTGGTCTTGGCGGCACCCGTGTGTTTTGGTGACAGGGTGTGGGGCTGATGGACCTCAGGCAAGGCTCTGGGCCCACTACTCTGGTTTCAACGCCTGAGAATAACACTGTCTGACAGACTTGACTAACTATATGATGAAATTTCTGATCGTGAGATGGCGATCCCACTGTTGATCCTGGCTAACCAACTGGATGATATAATGACATTTGTACGACCACTGTATTAGTGCTTACACTCGCTGGTGGGTGACTGCCACGTATCGGCAACACTTTCCTTTCAATACCGCTTTCTGATATTTTCTAATGCTTTCTGTGCAGATTGTTTCTGCGTCGCCTCTGCAGATGCCTCAATGACCGCACTGACCTCACGCCTGTTTATCAAGCGGACCCCTGACAGTCCTTTCACAGCGTTAACCGAGATGATCTTCAAGAGTGGGCACAACGAAATAACTGACAACTGA
>BRZM01000938.1:61669-112668 GCA_033238685.1 Lates japonicus
ACTGATCCTGAGCATAGCGTAGTGTTGTGTTCAGATTGTTTCCATTGCATAATAATATGAGCATGGTTGATGCACACACGGACACATGCATACTTTACACACACACACACACACACACCAGGGTTATTACACAGGCTTGCGGTTCAGCGAAGCCAGATTACTGGTGGGTATCATGGTTTACTCCTGCCCTGATGAATGAAATTCCCCCATTGTACGCAGGTTACATAAGCCTGATGTACAGGTATCAGCTGCACTGAGGCGGTAAGCTGATTACAGATGGAACTTCTTTAATTCTCCTCTGTAATGCAATTAACACGAATTGGATTGTATGAAATAAGCAACCCGGACTGTCTGATTCTCTCAAGATGGAAGCTCCTCCACAGAATGACCAAGGAAGCTACCAAAGCAATAAATCTGTTCGTCTCTGCTAAGCTAGTTAATGTCAAAGCATCTCAGCACACACCTAGGTCTTTCTCATCGCATGTAAATTGTGCAAACATTTGAATCAGCCATACAGTAAATCTTTGTGTGTCTGTGTGCATTGGAGGGTTGTCTTAAAGTTTTTTTGTATTTTATCTGAAAGAATGTAATGGACTGCATATGGCGTAACTGCTATTTCAGTACGTATAGAGTGATAAGTTTGTTATTAGTGCTGTTGGTGCATTACTCTGCGTGTGCAGGGGCAACTGCTTTCCATACAAGCAGCATACTCTACGCCCTGACCTTAGGTATAGTTGTATGTATGAGTGTGTAGTACCGGTGAGCCTAATGTAGCAGTGATTTGCTGAGCAGGCAGCATCACTGCAACAATTTATTGATATTTAGATATTATGTGCAGCGACAATGTATGTGAGCACATAAAGTATGTACTTACATCCTCAAGATGATAGTAGTGCTGGTTGTACTGAGGAGTTTTCAGATGCATTCTGACTAAATGGCGTTAACTATACCCTCAGTCGCCGACAGCTCACATATATATATATATATACACCCTGGGACATGGAATGGAGGAAAAATCCCTATCCATGGGTGAGGCTGTTGTAAAGAGTCATCTCTGCATCAGTTTAATTTTGCTCTTCCTCAGAGTTAAGATCTATAAAGTGATCAATAAATCTCTTTAAATATCTCTGCATCTAGGCTGCATGATTTAACACTGCCTTATCGTCACGTTCTTTCTTTGCCACACTGACGGACCTCAGCCTTCCTCTGCTCACAAATCTAACTGCTCACCCCTGCCTAAACCACCCACAGAAAATGGCCAGACCTTTACATGCAGTGGCTATCGAACTGGTTCAAAGTCCTCAAGTTTAGTCCAGAGCCACCGCATGATGCCTGGTATGGAAAAAGTGTCACCTGTGATGTACAGTGGGGAACAAAGTGTCTTAAGGTGTGGGATTCCTCTTTTCAGGCAGTATTGATTGAAGGAAAGATGATCTGAGGAGGCCATTAGGAGGATCGAGGAGAACGGGCAAGGAAGGACTGTTAACACCTCTCTAATCATTATACCCGTGCCTGCCTGACAACAGCCTCACATACCAGGCGCACACATACACACAGAGGCAGCTGGACAATAAAGTGGGATTAGTTCAGAATTTACAGCAGCAGTGTGTAAGATCGCGCTGCTCTTGAGTTTGTTTAGATTCATGTTTGTGCCCATTTGCTGCCGCCATGTTGTGGGGCTGGCTCTGCATCTGCACCTGCAATACACACATGACTGCACACCACTGATGGGTGGGGCTCTGTCATAATGAGCACAAAGAGACAGTAATGACACACACACACAAAAACACACTAACACACTGAATTTTTATGATGTCTCCCAGTATCTTTGTGGTCCAGGCATGTTGATTGGTGTCTAGGGAAGGTAGCTGAATACAGTAAACTGGGCTATCTACAGCTGTTGTGAACACCTCCTTTCCTCCTCATGCTTGTCCTGCAGTATGGTGTGGAGCACACTTGCACTTGGGGCTCATCAGACCAAGCTAGATAAAAGCTGCTCAACTCCAGCCGAGAGCTTAATTAAAACGGAGCTGCCATCGCAGAGTGACACCTTTTACAAGCTCCTAACAGCTCTCTGCCCACCGTTACTACCAATCCAATTATAGACCCAAAACAATAAAATAGACACGGAAGGAGCTGCAGCAAATCGGCTGGCTTACAGGAAAAAAGACAGGGAAGCTATTAAAGATTATATGAAGATTCGCGCAGTGGACTGCAGAACTAGGCTGCATGGGTTTCATTTTCACTAGAGATGCCCGTGCCACACCGGATAAACGACTCAGCCTCTGTGTGTGTATTTGCTTGTGTGTGTGTGCAGTCTCTGAGGGAATCCAGCCCTGCTCTCTCTGCCTGGACACAGTTCAACAGCATCCAGGGGATTATCTTTCCCTGTGGAAGGTCAATACCTCAATGTCATTAGGCCAGAGCCCACCCAAATATACTGAAGATACACACAAAAACACACACACACACAAACAGCATTTCAGTTTTCGTTTTGTTTTGTTTTTTCCAGATCCAGGAAATTTCTAATCTAGCTGCTTCTAACATTGTTCTCATTTTCAATAGTTACTCCCCTGGTTGGACACTGTGTCAGAGCTGAACTTGAACGGTTTTCTCATGTAGCTTGAACAGCTACATGACTATGGGAGGTTATACATATTAACTGTAACGCTGCAGGTGAGAGAAGGAGGTGTGAGGATGAAAAATGATGAGATATTAAGACACTGCTGTGTTGTAGCAGAGAACAAGATAGCAGATTTGGATTTTGTTCTGTATGTGGAGAAAATTAAGTTTTTCTTACGGGAGAAAAGTTCAGTGAGTATGTCTTTAATTTTCCTTCCTAAGACCTGTGGGTTCTCCCAGACATAATAAATATGAGGTTGAGGGCTCCATTAGAGTCCACTTGTTTGGAAACTCATAACCAAGAAGTCAGAGTTAATGAGAGACCCATGCTTCTAACGTGTTACACAGTGCTGATTCAAAGTGACGTGTCTCTGCCTGAACCTCCCCAGACATTTGAGGCCCAGAGACCACTAGAGTTAAATTGACATCCCAGGCAAAAAGGAAACCATGGCCAACTTTTATTCTTGATAAGAATCAGTACATCCAGTCACAGCAAGATGTAGAGAAAGCAGCTTTTCCGGCTGCTAAAGAGAGTTTGTTTTTCCAGTTGTCCCAAAATGCAGCATATTATTCAGCTCTCAACATGTCTTCTCAGCCATTCTCTCTATTACACTCTTAATCTATCACACTATTAAACTCTTACTCCAGCATCTTCTCTATAATATGATCTATCATCTTGAGATGGGACTGAGGCAATACGAGACTAATTTCTCAGAGAGATGACATTAACGGGAGACATTTGCCTGTCTGCCTGAGTGCTCTACCTCCTCTTCTTCTCTCCTTCCTCTCACTTTACTTCCCCAACCCTCTTCCTTTACCCGATGCAGGAAGCAGACCCACCTGCTCTATCATGATGCTTCACTACCTCTGTCTGTGCCGTCTCTGTGCTAGAATTGGCAGGAAATCAATCCCGCTCTCATCTACAACCCCCTTGGCCCCCCTCCTCGCCTTTTTCTCCTTCCCTCACGTCTTACTCCCCCTTCCGGCTGTAAAGTGTCCATTCTGGACTGAGCACAAGCATCAGCACAACATCATGCCTTATCTGAGCAGGCACAAAGACCCGTGGGCACATTGTTCGTCAGTATCAGCCAGCTCCAGTTTCAGCACACTGTATGCATCTGCCAAGCCCCCCAACACATTCATGATCATAAACAAGACAACAGAATGAAAGCTGGAGTGGCCACCAAAATCATTTTGGGGCAAAATGCATCTTTAATTGTAGCGCCTGTTAATTACTGAGTGCTATGAGAATGGGGAAAGATAGAAGGAGGATACAGCACATCGCTATTTATTATGTAAATGTATTCCATTTTAGAAACAATTAAGTGATTAGAAAGCTGTCGCTCTCTGCTGTCTTTCTTCTCCTTGTCCTTACTTGTCTTTTTCTTTGCTTTTCAGCATATTACTGTAATGAAGCCATTACTTCTTCAAGTGAATTTTAATGAGTTTTTAACTAACATTTTAATGAGCTATACATTACCATAAAGCATGGATTAGGCTAAATTGAATTGTGCGTGTGTGCGCCTGTCTGAATGAGTACGTACGTGTGTCTGTTGGTATTGTTAAGGGTGTAAAGGAAAGTTCATTAAGAGTTAATTATATTGTTTCTCAGGAGCGGGCGCCACATTTTTTTCCTGGATCGGCCCAGCAGAATAGCCTGTGGTCTTACTGTCGTGCTGTACAGCCCTGGGGCTTGTTAGGACAAATTGGGGTGCTGTTTGAAAAATGAGCTTTGAACGGGGCTGCTGTTTAAATAAGGATGTTTGTTTAGGCTTATCTACTGAATCAGAGTTAGAAGCACAGTATGCAGTACAAGTTTGATGGAATGCACTCCATTCATTTACAGTCAGCCCCATCTATTCAACACCTTTGTACTCCTCACCACCTCTTCAGTTT
The DNA here is from genome assembly GCA_033238685.1 of Lates japonicus. Classification (NCBI taxonomy): domain Eukaryota; kingdom Metazoa; phylum Chordata; class Actinopteri; family Centropomidae; genus Lates; species Lates japonicus. The sequence continues at coordinate 66,188 of BRZM01000938.1, forward strand.
GACCTTGATCAGGCATCCTCTCGTCATCCCCTGTTGTGTTGTGTTATGTCTTGCTTCTTTTCTCTCAGCATTCTCACAAGAGCACACATGCTCTGTCTCTTTTATTCCCTCCAAGGCTCTATTAAAGATGCACATTTCATATCATATCACCACCTGTGATTTCTCCCCACTATGATATCACTGCCGGCCATATGATTCTCTTTACCTTCACTCTTTTCCATATTTCCTGCATCTTATCTGTGAAAGTGACAGTGTTATTTACAATCCCTTTGCTCGGGATTTGTAGATAGGGAGAATGGTGGAGGAGATCATATCAGACTTGGCCATGGTCTATGGAGAATGATCGGGTGTGCATGTATATGGCTTCATCTGTAGAACCTCATCAGCAGTCAGTGCAGGGAGAGCCCTGTGAAGCCAGTAAAAGAAAGGGGGGAAGAATGCTACGCATGGGACAATGCTGTGTGGGATTGAGGGGAGGAAAAATGATGAACTGAGAAGATGGAAGAAAGACAGAATGACCCTGATGATGGTGGGAAAATAAGACAGACAGAGAGATGGTGATGAGTTGTGCCTATTGATGAGAGTCTCTACTCAGTTCTCCAGAGGAGGTGCAGCCTTAGGCACTTGAGCGGCCTATTTTGCAGCTGTTTCTCTGGTCTGGCCTGCAACCCCTCAGTGGAGGGTACCAGGGGATATGTGTGAACCTGCTGCCTGCTGCCTGCTGAGGGTAATTTCTGCATCTGGATGGAGGCAAAGGTTAGCTCTGGCGGTGGGAGGCAAATAGGCGAGAATCAGAGCTGGAGAAGAAGCTTGCATCCAGACAAATGGAGCGCATCTCCTTTCAGAGTAGTATTATATAGTGTGGCATTATCCCTATCCTGCCCTCAAGCGTCAACAACAATACAAAACACCAATGACAGCACATAGAGTAGGTTTGGTATGTTTGTCAAGTGACATATATATTGTCTCCCTTCTCTAAGGGTGGAATTGAAAATGGCACTCTGCGGATGAAGCATAAAAAAGCCCTTTCGAATGAAATGATATTATAGCTTGGAGCTACTCTACAACTCTCCCCTGCTGATGCGTTTATTATTGTGTGCATGGTTTATTTTCTAATCAGTGTGGGTAGAAGGTGGTGAGTCTGGGTGCGGGTATGGCCCAGACTTCCTTATTGTAATCTCTCTCTGTGTTTCTGGCCCCTGACCTAGGAGAATATCTATGGCAGAGGGTCTTTTCACCAGTAAATAGGGAGGGAAAAATAATAACAACCACAAACATACACATACATCCCACATTTTACAGTATTACGAAAGATACCAGGCCTGCAGCTTTTAAGAATGCCTCACAGTTTGTCAGGTTTGTGTGTAGGCTTTTGTGTGTGTGTGTGTGTGTGTGTGAATGTCTATCAAAGTGATAGTGAATGTCAAAAACGGAGGAAAAATTAATTCTACAGACATCAGTCTGTCAGTGTTGTCGGCAGCAAAGGCGCAGCCTTTGTGAACCAAAGCTGGGTACACCTCCTGTGGGTGAATGTGTTTGTCAGCACTTATCTCAGTATGCTGGCTGGGCCTCGGTCAAGAGCTCCCCATAATCACCACCGACAAGCAGTGTCACCCTCCAGTGAGTAATATCTTGGGTGGGAGATGAGGGGCGCACTGTACAAAATATCCCCTCTCATCCTGTCCTTGCCCACCATTCGTATGATGCTGGGTGTTTGTGTTGTCGTGTATCTGTCTGGCTGATTTTTTGTGTACTGTGTCTATATGGGGTTAGAACACACACATGCACAGACTATCCTAATAGTTGCTGGCTGTGCCAATGTAGGACAATCTGGTTTACAAAGTAACTGTGTGGGTGTCTCCTTTGTGTTTTATTTTGCTTAAAGACTTCTACTCTCAACCCCTTAGCGGCTGTTTCACAGTTGCAAGTTGCAACCTGAATCCCTCCTCCTTAAGTTCAAGATGTTGAAACGGTGCCAGCTGGAAGGAGTTGCAAATTTGCCATGCTTTGCCCCCCCTGCCTGCTGCTCCTTCATTCAAATCAGCCCACTCCTCGATATTTGGGGAAATAAAAAATAAATAAATACGAAGGCAGGCAGATTAATATTTTTCGAATGTTCTTTTTGTGCAGCGGTTGACAGATGTAGCCTTGCCAACTGAGAGGTGTAAAATGTAAAAATACCTAGTAATAACCAAGTAAGCAAGACTGACCCCAGGTTTCAGGCCTGCTGGAACTCCATGGGGAGTGAAATGACTCAGTGGAAGAGTTGAGTGTTTCAGGGGATAGAAAGGCAATTACCTTACGTCTGTTAGCTGATTTGGGCCCGAATGCCTACAGGGCCCTCAGACTTCTAGACAGAGTTCAGTTCTGCCAGCAAATACAGGCCCATAATGATACCTCATATCAAATACACACGCATAGTTAAACAGAAAACTGTCATGTTATGATTCTGATACAAAAGCATTCCTGCCTCATGATCCCTGACATAGTGTGGTTTAGCCCATGTAGGTGCCTGCCCGGCCTTCAGGATACCTCATACTGTAATGGAGCAAGCCTTACACTGGCGGGATGAATATTTGAATTGAGGTTTAACTTTATGAGGTTGACCTTGATGCCTGTGGCCTTGTAGTTGAGATTAGATAGCACACTAAGAAAATTGTATTTGGATTTGCCCATCCCTCATTTTACTTAGTAAAATGTAGCATCTATTCAAATCTTGGTATTAACAAGCCCTGAACCAATACAGAGCATAATCCTCTGACCAGTGTTATCATCTGTTTGTTTACTCATAACTATTTGTAACAGTGTTTGTCCTGTCCTCAACAAGTGTGTGTATGTTGTATTTTTATTTGCTGCAGTGTGTGTGGATACTGTGTTTTGTTTCTGCTTTTTGTGTATTTATTTAGATTGCAGTGTAGGGATGCATTTACTGTGATACTGTAGTATTAGATTAGATTAGACAGTGGCACAAGCACCGTAATGATGCACCTAACCAGTGTTCCTTTTGTCACCGTTCTGTTTCAAAATTGTTCTGACAAAATCCATAGGTGCTATCCAGCGATGATGGAAAGGAGCAGTGGAAATCCAGCGTGATCTTGAAACAACAGGCGGTGTATGGTCCAAACCAGGCTATGATTTTAAACAACAGGGCCTCTGTTTGTAATGTGCAAATACAGAGAGCCCAGTGGTGATAAGTTGTTATGCCCACCTGGCCGGTCCGTCCTCTGGAGCTGGCTAATTACCTTAGCTCTTTAGATTAGAAGGGCAGCCCCTGCATGAGAGAAAAGAAAGAAACCTCTACTTCTACCTCTTCTGTATTCTCTACTATCACCCTGTGTAAGGTTCATTTAATTCATGTCACACAAAGTCCCCTCCGTACGGTGCATCCCCAGGATAATTGGGTTGAAAACTTCTCTATTCCTCCACCCTGCTTCCTTGGTCTAAATAAATAAATAAAGAAGACAATGGCTGCTTTCTGACTTTCTGCAGAGAGGGTAAGAAAGTGAATGAAGAGATAGAAGAAAGCCTGGGCCTTGAGGACCAGTTATCCCTCTTATAATCCCAGCCCACTCCTGCCATTGTCCCCCGTGCCGCGTGGAATTTACATAAGGACCTGGTGCTGCCCTTAATTTAGCCCTCCTAAAGCATCTTCAAACATCCTCCAACAAGCTCAGTCCTTTTATCCATCAGGCCGAATCATGTGTCGCACTTGCGCAGATGGACACACTGCAAGCAAGAAATTCCTGAAGTGCTACACATGAGTTAGATTTATTATGGGTCGTAAAATGTCTGTTTTGCGTATACTATGTAGAGAGAGCTAAGTATTGGGTTTACATTTAATTTTTTATTTGTGCCCATTTACCCAAGTATTTTATATTTTCACTCATTGGTATGGAAGTTGTGTCCTGCTCCTGAAGGTTTAATTTCTTGCAGTTATTTTAGTATGTTGTGCTTTCCTTATTTACATTTCTGTTCATGCAAGTGTTTCTGTACATCGTATTTCATTGTTTGATAATTAGCTGGTTTTGTGTGTTCACTGGTACTATGCAGGGTGAGAGGCTATCTCTGTGATGAAAAGGCCTGCTGCCGGGTGATTCGATACAAGGCCGCGGTTACTAATCAGACCACCACTGTTTTTGTTATGTGTGGCACATTTCTGGTTGTGTGTAAGTGTGTCTATGTGTACATGCCAACCAAAGTGGAGCGATGTTGAACCCTGTGAGCTCTCACATGTAGATGACATCAGGCTTCAGGCGTTCTGTCTCTGTTGTTCTGCTACCTCCACAGGGACCTCCATTAACTCAATTAGCTTTCACTTGTGCCTAGTCAGATGAAGCTGCTGTCCTATTTCAATAGCCAGAATGGATGCTTCATACGTTCACGTTATTGTTGTGCACCTAATACCTGCAAAGACAGTGAGACAAGGAAAACAGTGAACTTAAACATTTTTAAAAAGTGTTCTCACATAGCTGTTCTCTTCCTGAACTGTTTCCTCCTTTTTCCCCAGTGCTGCGAGATGACTTCAGACAAAACCCTACAGATGTGGTGGTGGCAGGAGAGCCAGCAATCCTTGGTGTGTTCCTCAGAGGCCATCCTGAACCCACCATCTACTGGAAGGACAAAGTGCGGTGTTAACCAAGGATGACAGGATCACAGTGAGTATATTCACCATCTCTTTAAAACCTTACTGAATAGGTACTTTTGTCTGTTATGAACTCTATTATCAGTGTCTGGGCATATAAGAAAAAAAGCTTTTACTTCTGGGATGTTCTCCCATTGAACACATTTAACAGTGTTTTCATGTGTTGAAGCCAAGGAGCAATCCTTCTTTGTTGCTGCACAATGGTTTGACAAGTAAGGACTTCAGTACATGGAAGAGAAAAAAAGGAGAAAATTAGGAGATGATGGGAAAAATCAAAATGTATTATTTGTGTATTTAAAATTTTTTCTGTAGATTCGGTGAAACTAATGATCTCCAACACAAGAAAAGTGATGCTGGCATGTACATCTGTGTGGGCGCAACATGTGGATTTGGAGGAGAGAGGGACAATGAGACAGCACAAGTTACAGTGTTTGGTAGCTTCATTTCTACAGTTCTCTTGAAACCTTTGCTTCTCTTATATATAATAATACAATATGTCTCTAATATACGTCAAGCTCAAAAGTGAAATACTTTCAGTACAAGTGTTTTACTGTTCAGTGTTCAATCCTTGATCATGCTTCATACTTACATTGAGTTACATATAATCTGAATTAATAGGTTATAATAGATAGGTTAGTTTAAAAACTTAAGTTCCTATATTGTCAAAGGGCCAATTATAAGTTCAATCAATTTGTGGTGCCATAACAATGGTTCTTTGACCATCTAAATGATCATAGAGAACAAAAATAGCCAAATCCTTTATTTCCATTCATGACACCCTTTCCTACCCAGAAGCGACCAACCTTCCTCCGGGCCATCAACCAGGTGGTCCTGGAAGAGGAAACAGTGGAGTTTCGCTGCCAAGTACAAAGGGGACCCCCAACAATGCAGCTGGAGGAAAGATGATATTGATGTTCCTCGTGGAAGAGTGGCGCCTCTATAAGAATATTTTCAAAAAGGCTCTATTTCAGGAAAGTTCAAGACAGTGATTAGATTATTTCCCTATTTCCTTCTTATATTTGTAGTATATGAGCAATAATTTTAGTGTGATGTGCTTCTCTGTACACATACCAGTGTGTGTGTGTGTGTGTGTAGTGCTGATGTGACAGGCTGCACTTAATGCAAAAAAAGGAGCTGTGGGCGTTGATGTCAGTCTGGTGACTGTTTCAAGCTAATGATAACTCACACTGCCAACGTTCACCTATGGCTTGGCTGCCAAAGAGACAATAAATAACCTATTAGGCTGTACACAGTACACATTACATATTCAGGATAAAATGACTCCACCCTCAGGTGCCCAGAAAACAGCTCCCACAGCCACTTAACAGGGATAGACGGTGTCTCATGTCGAATGACTCTGCATGAAGACAAACAGATGACCCAGGCTGAACAATTAAACCTGGTGACAGGTAAGTACAGGCGGGGAGGTTGAAAAGGTAGACATTAAGAGGAGCAGAGGAAAAGAACCGAGACAGATAGAATGACAGGAGATACGAAGAGGATATCTGCTGACATGACCCTCAGTGTCTGTGTCTGTGTGCAGCTGCAGGCACCTGAGAAACCCTAAGAGGATCACTCCCTCCCTTACATTGCTTCCCATTCAGACTGTGCCACATGACTGACACATACATTCTCCCATACTTGCGAAAACAGAGACTGATGTAAGAGAAAGCAACAAAACTTCCTGTAATTTACAGAACTGTAATGTATCTGACTTCCTGTAAAGGCCACTGATGATATGGTGATACTGTTCTTGTTGGGTCCTGTGTGTCAGCCTGTTGCTTCACTGTGGTCACTGGACTCACAGTCAACAGCAGTGTCATTGTCGGGAGTGGACTTCAAAGAAGACCAGTGTTCTTTCACAGCCAGCGGGCGGTCACACTGCTTGGATCACCTCATAAAGCATACGCTCAGTGGACTGACATCTCTCAAGGCTAGCTGCAGAGCTGGGCGTGGGCGGGTTGTTTTGTGTCTGATAAAGTTTGGTTCACTGGGCAGTGGGACATGAGCACTGTGCCAAAGCAAACACATAAAGTATTTCACTCATGTCTTTGATAGGAGTTGGCTCTGGAAATGAGTTCATTTGTACACTAATTAACAGTTTATAATGGAGTGGGATGAGTGTCATGTGCCTTGCCGTCCTTGCTAACTGTATCATCCCTTTGAAGTTCGACCTTATTTGGATGGAAAAGAAGAACTGAGCGGATGAAAAAGATCTACCAAAATTAATAATACTTAATATCGCGGTGTTCTAGTACACTAAGAAGACTTTATTTTCCTCGCTATATTTAATTCTCCAGTTTTGCTTTGAAGCAGAATGCAAGCATGAGACTGCAATATTCTAATTCTGCTGCCTTGTTTGCATGCCAAAAGAAGAGTCCTACGTATTAAGTGACAATCTGGTCCTGCTTTCTCCACTTCTTATCCTCGCTTAATAAACATCAAACATGGCTTCTCTCTGACTGACAGAAATCGCATAAGAATAGTTTTCAGTTTGATAACTACAGCAAGTGCTCCTGAAGAAGAAATAAGCAGCTGCTATGCTTTGACCATTGTGTCCCATTACTGTAGGCCTCTGTGGCTTTCCATCAGTACTGGTCTTCTCCATAGGAATAAAGGAAGACTAAGATCAGAAAGCACTTCTATATGCAGTGGGGTGGTCTTTATCGAAAATTTTTCTGTCATATTATTATGATAAGCTGTATAAAGAGAGATTCTTAATGAGGCCATTCCTTCTTTGCACCGTCTTGAATGGTTTCAACATCTTTGCTGGTCCCCTTATATGCCATGCATGCCTGTGTCTTTCTGTGGGTGTTGGTGTGTGTGCAACTTCTATACAAGGAAGAAGGGAAATGGAGCCTCAGCTGAGTAAACTGGTCTTTAACATGCTCAGTGGCTCCAACAGCCTCCAAGGCAAACACACACACACACACACTGGCACTTAGACATAAAGCACGCCAGGATGGCACTGGCTTCAGTCTCTGAGGGATAGAACAGGAGATAGAGACAGCACAAGAACGGTTTCAATTAGAGGACCAAGACAATGGTGCTGCTCTTTTACCTCACTGTGGGTGTTTTACTGTGTTTGTAAAAATGTAATCACCAAACAAGCTTATCTTGTCCAGGACATTCATCAACAGACTTTAGTGCTGCAGTGTAATAAAGGAGGTTAAAACCATATTTTCAGTATACATTATGATGACAGATCTCTAGAGATATCCTGGTGAATCCATTAAAACTACAGTCTGGCACACATCAAGGTATCTACCTGGAAACTGTAATTTAAAAAGTCAAGGAACAACAGGTGCTTTAGTACTACAGGTGGGTTAATTATGATTATGAATCTAGATATTTCCCTGTGTTAAGGAAACACTGACATTGAGTCTTGATCATATTCAAAATTAGAACATATTTTGGTTATATCACTGTCACTGTATTGTGTGTACGGTACCCTAAGTGTTATTTGTGGTACACACTTTTTCCAGAAAACCAGAAATTTTCCAGAAAAATCACAAACCTTGTTTGGATTAGATTAATATTCTAGGGTGAGGGACAGTAGTAAAACTCATCTTTCTGGACTGTATTTCACTCAGTACTAAATTAAAGGACACAAATCCTGTTCAAATTACCATCGTTTTTTTTTTGTTGTTGTTGTTTGTTTGTTTTTGTTTTTGTTTTTTGTTTTTTTGTTTTTTTTTTGGGGGGGGGGGTTCTTTTGGATTGTTATTTATAAGAATTGTATTTGATAGCATAAGTAATAATTATTAATGATATTAAAATAGTATAATTATCAGATGATTATTTTTGAATTCCTGTCACACATTTAAAGAAACCAGAGCACTGGAATCTTTTAGGTGATAGTGTTAAATACATGTAGTCCACTACATGTGAAATTAGTTATAGAAAGGCAGACTAGCCAAGACAGAATAATTACCTGTAGCTGAAATTAGTTCAGACCATTTTATGAGCTTGCGGGTTCTTGCTCTTGTAATGACTTTTCTTTTTTCTTCATCTCATTGGCTCTCAAATAGGACAGTATGTTGCCATCAGGTCACAAAAGCCTTTTCAACTTCTTCCATTGTTGCACAGAACTCTAAACTGTGTGCTGAAGTAATGAAATAAAAATACAAGGTGTCTCACAGGACAGGACCTAAATTATGAGTAGACCAGTAAGTGTGCTGAAAAACAGTTGGTAATTGGGGCTTTAATTATTACCAGTGTAGGAGGAGAAAAAAAATCACATATATGCGCTCCAGGCAGGATTAAAATCACTGTCCAGCACATGTAATATTAAAATCACCCAACCTCCCCTAGAGAAATAAATCCAGCACAAAAGGGGTTCACTCTTTTTACCAATATACATACGATTAGATTCAGATGGCGGAGTAGTGTGTCTTCCCAGGGGAAAATCTTTGGCATGTGTCTCCAAGCAGCTGGATTGCAGCATGTATCCCAAATTCTCTGATAGACTAACAGTGCATACTGTATCTGAAACACCCTTCCAATGCCTAGCCATACATGGCTAAAATTGTTATCCTCAATTCTTACCAATTTTCTTATTTTTAAAAGTGTCTTAATTTTGATTAATATCAGTACCAGATTATCCGTCTGTTAAGCATGTCTGGAGAATCTTGGGGAGAGCACACAGTAGCAGTTCCCACATCACAGAGCCAGGAGAGGAGAGCTAGAGAGCTTTGTCTCCAAATGGAAGAGATTCTGCTATAGTCTACGATTCCCAGTGAAAAGACTGTGGGCAGTATGTGTTATCTCCCCACTGCCTGTAGCAGCTCAGTGTGTGGCCTAAGTCTTTCCACTCCTTTGGTTTCCCTCTCCCTTCTCATTTGCTCTGGACCCTTGTGCCCTCTCCTGTGCCTTATCAGAGCCCCTTTGGTCTTGCAGTCCATCTGTATTCTGCCCCCCTGTCCCTGTTGACCTCCACAGCACAGCCCTCGTAACACTCAGCAGAAAAGCTTCGCTTTCTGACTCAATCCCTTTGTGGTGTGTGTGTGTGTGTGTGCGCACACATGTGTGAGTTTGTGCATGATAGAGGTGTGTGGGTCATTCTATGTGAGAGAGCTGTTAAAGCTAGTGTGACAGGGGTGCCTTTGTTATGCTGACCATCCAGTTTCAGTGATTTCTCACCTCCGCAACTCAGCAGAATGAAAAGACGGCAGGCTATGGTTCCTGTCTCCATTACTTCCCTTGATATATAAGTGGATACATCTGGTATTTATGAGAGCGCATGGGTAAGGGGGTTGGTGAGAGGAGCAATGATGGGATGACTGGTGTGTCAATGCTATACTGAATTGGAATAATACTATACTGTGCATAGTAATAGAGAAAATGTGATTAGCATTAATTGGGAAATATACTGGCCAATGTTCACTCATCATGATCATCATCATGGAGATAATAGAAAAAATAGTTCTCTTCTTGTACACGCTGCTAAAAGCACAATGTCAAAAATACTATACTTGTGACTCTCTCCAGTGCATTTGGTGTTGCGCGTCATACAGTGTAACATACACTGGCAAGGGGTGTGCTTCAGGCATCCAGTCAGTGAGCTGTACTGCTGACCATTTTTTTCGTTCTATCTGCAGCATTTTCCAACATAACCATTCGTCTCTCCAATTACTTTACCTAAGTAAAGACTGCTACTGCTACTGTTGTTGTGTGGTAATGAGTAGAGTAACTCTTTTAAAGGCAATTTAGGATCAATCCTTTCTCCAAAGCCCCACCCCGGCCTATGCAAATCTTACTTAAACTGATCTTTGATTAATGTAGGAGAAGGTGATAGATATGTCACTCAGACTGTTGGGAAGACTACAGCCTGCTAAACGAAAGGTGCCAAGAGGTGGAACTCTGGCTAAAGGGCCTCACAGAAGATGAGAAGCAATAGTGGTTAATTGATTCCTCTCATGGGTGACAAGGCCGGACAGGTAGACTCAACTCCTTTGATCAGGATGAGTGAAGTAGCAGTCAGATGGTGTAAAACTGGATCAGGCTGTCAGAAAGGAAATGGAGCAGAAAGGGGACTTTGTGTCAAACGGTCAGGCCAGAGACCAGGCTGGAATTAGTCCTTTACTGTATCGGCTGCTTGACTCATGTGCTCAGGTTAGGCGCACAACCCTTCTGTCTACTACTGGCTCATTCACATGTACACAGAGGAGAGGCAGATAAGATCCTCTCAGGTTTAGTCATTTTGTGGATAAGTGTAGACACACACAACCAAGTAATAAGATTCTCTAATGTGGTGAACTGGCACAAGCCTGAAGGTTGGGAACCACGGTGACTGTGTTCCTGACTGACTAACAAAAACCAAATCTTTAAAACGTCAGGTTTTGTGATGTGTCGTTTAAGTGTGTCCAATAAGTTTTCATCTCAGCTACAGCTTTCTATGGCAGCAAACACATCAAGTTGACAACCCAGAAAAATGCTGCTTTGTCTCGGCGTTTAGCACATTCCCATCACTCCTCATCTCTCTGCTTCAGTGAATGACTCTGCACATGTGTGAATATGTGTTGGATGATTCATACTTTGTTCTCTGTGTGAGTGTGTGTGTGTACAGTGTTCTTTTCTGTTTGCAAGGAGGAGAGTCCAGCAGGAGTGAACGGCTCTTTATCCTTTCACAGCCCCTTCTACATGTGCAATTACATTCCTTCTCCTAATAGAAGACAGAGCTCTACCCAATGCAGTATAATAAGAGCTACTGTTCCTTGCTGTGTACTTGCATGTGTGTGGCCACGCTTCCTCTTATCTAGGTATTTCCACTCATCTTGTCATCTAGGCTGATTCCATATAGGAGATGATTACACAAATTGATTAGGCTCTGTTTCCCTCTAATAAATTGTGGACCAGCCTGATTCTGCTTTGAGACATTGATGGAATGGGATGACCAAGAACAATAACATGTTGTCCAGTATGTACATACGTGGATTGACATACTACAAAGACTCATTCATACGATGTCAGGCTGGGAACCTGAATGAACAGTTGAGCTGTTTGAGTTTCAATAAATGATGACCATCTGCTTACCTCCCATAACAAATATCAGTCTGTCGGTCATCTTGATCCGGTCAGTCCACCACTTTGGTCAGACTCAAATAACATCTAGTTCAAAAGCGTTGCTGTGCATGGTAAAGCCTTACAGAGCAGCTAGCATTATTGTTGTAAACCTTTAATCTTGTCTTTACAATATTTTTAATAGAAAGGCTGGTGTAGATCATCCATGTGCCACTTCTGTATCCGTGAAAAAGTAGCTCTTGGTTCTTGAGACTGGAGTGAGGACAAAGAGAGAACTACACTGACAGTGGCCAATGAAACAAGTCAACAGAATGTAGCAAAGAGAACTATGGCAACCAGTGTGCTGGTAGAACATTTAATGAAAAAAATTGAAACAGTCTTTCTTTGTGTATACAGAGCTATTAGGGTAGGTTGATTGAGAGTGCTGGGAACACTTGGTTATTTCACTTACTCTCATCATAGTTTGTTAAAGAGTCATGGTGTTTCGCGCTAGCGATGTTCCTGCCTCTTTTCCTCATCTCTCCCTCCTCTTACCAAGTCAGGAGTTCATGTCGTGCTACATCCTAACCCGTGGGAGCAGGGTGTGTGAGGATGTCTCTATTAGCTTGTTTGTTTCATCGACAGCAGGCTTGTCCCAAGGTGCTGTCTCATTCGCTGGTCCACTCACTCCAGATTCAATGACAATAAATGCTATTCCGTCCCTACCATTACTGAACCTTGTCCCCTCTCTCTAGAACCAAAGCATTCAGTCATGACTCAGTCAAATAATCATTATAGCTCATAGTACCTGTGTGGAGAGGTGGAGACAGCAGTCAGAGTTGAGGAATGTGCTTCAATAAAGCTGCCTTTGAATGCTTGCTCAGGAAATGTCATAACAGGCAAAAAAAATAAGACATGAATGGAGCAAGGACAGATTAGTTTTGCAGCTGCGGTGAAAAACAGCCATCAGTACCTGATGGTGAGAGCAGAAGGGTCTTTCCCATTCAAGGAAATGGACCATATTGCCTGTTACTCTAGAATCCTTCAGAAAATATTGTTGTAAACCATAGTTTGTTACCACATATAACTTCCTTGATGCATCATCCAGAGTAAACAGCTTTCCTATTATATTATTATTATATTATATTATTTCTATTATTCTATTATAATCTCTTTCTTTTTGATAATACTTATCTTTTCCTAAATATCTGTGTAGCCAAAGCCTAATGTAACTTGCTCCTCAAGAGGCTCTTTTGTCATCCAGAAGCTATTAAAGCACTGTTGCACTGTTGTGCTGGGTGGCATATTCTTCATTACAATGAACATAGCCAGTGTAGTTTATTCTGAAACCCTCTGTGACTGCATTTTTCAATCTCTGAGGGCTTTGCTCTGTATTGGGCAAACATCATTTCTCTTGGTTCTTTTAGCACTGTTTTTAATAGTTGTTGTGCTACAAGTTTGGGTTTATGGCACAGAGGCATACACTGTAATAAAAAGACAATATAATGCCAGGTCTTTCTTCAAAGCCCCTATGTGAATTGAAAATTCTGACTTGGGAATTCCCAGTAGCAGTATCAAAAACACTGTGGCAGGATGCAGTGTATGCACTGAGAGGCTAAGCGCATATGTACTGCAGCAATTTCCTGCCAATATTGTCACATTTTTCTACAGACTATTGATTTAACATATTCTATGTCATATTTAAAAAATTACAGGTGGCTTTAAAGAGGCAACATAGTCGAGCTCAGACAAATAGTCCTTTATCTGTTCATCTCAATTTCTGTTCTCAGTGTCTTGGAAGTGACAAACTGTAGACAACAGAAGGTTGTCAGGCTGACGAGCCACCATCACACAGCCTCACTAACCCCACCATCTTTTCCTTACACACTGTGAGCTAGCACCCCAACAATTACAGGCCTCAGACAACAATGAACCAGCATCATCCACCACCTGTCAATTTGCCCTTACAATTCCTTACAGGTTTAGGCTTTACATAATATCTGCAAACACGCAGAAACACAAACATTTGACTACTGCAGTGCAATTGAAATTGGAATAACTTTGCCTCAGTGTAGTTGCTATATTGATTCAGTCAGTTGAAAATGCCTTGCAGTAACAAGGTGTAGCTCACCTAGATTCATTTGCAGTAGCACAATCATGTGCATGTAGTAGGCGAACAAAGGCACCGTTGTACATGCTGTACACTACAGACCTCTGAATATGGTTTAAGCATTATATACAGAGGAGAAAACATCTCATAAATAATGAGCAGGTTTTGTGGGTTTCCAACTGAGCATACACCTCTGTGCTGTGGCCATTGTTGAATAATTGATTACTCCTCAATACAATCTCATTTGTCGAATGAACGATTTGCACTTCTGTGTGCCTCTCCTAGAAAAATATATTTTTCCGGCCACTGCCCAACAGTTCAGCAGGCATGGGTGAAATACTGAAACACATCTTATTTGTCACAGGTCTAATGTTTTATCTGAATTTGTTGTATTTTCATTTAATGCTGAGCAGACGCTTGAATTCATGATGTACATCTTTGTAAAATGATGCGAGATCAAGTATGATAAGGATGACTACGGTGCTGTGAGGAGTGAAAGCCTCCATTACGATGAGGCACATTCACCTGTGTGGCGAAAACCGGTGGGAAAGCTGGGCCTCCGCCACGCTCACCGTCAGAGGTACGAAGCACCTTTGTTCTTTATTTTTCACGTTAGCATATAACAGCATAGAAGTCATGGACCACAGAGTTATTATGCCTTCCACCAATGAGATTTAAATTTGACAGGTTAACTCCATAGAAGGTCTCCTTTACACAAATGAAATCCAGAATGCGCTCCCACAGCCAAGAGATGTAGACAGTCTATGAATCTGTTTAATTATTTACATTTCAAGTGCATTGTCATACACTCTCCATGCCCCGGTCATGGTGGTCTGCTGAAACTGCGCTACCCTCCATGCTGTAACCACCAAGTCAGCAAAGCCATTTTCACAGATTACTGGTGCACACATGATCCCACCTGGGGTTGCAAGGTTAATAAAAACATTCTTCATAATTTTCCTCTTTTCACCTCTTCTTCCAGCTAAGCCCAAATTATAAAAGGTCCCAGTGGGCGCTTTAAGCGACACAGGGTCAGAGGAGGTAAAACAAAGTCTGGGTTGATTTCTCTTTTTCCTCTTCTGGAGCCTAGGGTTTTAAAGGTAGCATCTTTGTGTTTTTAATTGAGGTGAGAACATATACAGAGAAGAAACGCAGGAGCAGCCTGCATCCAAGCTCTTCTGGATGAGAATGGGGTTTCTGAAACTCCAGTGTCTTTACTTTTAAATCTTTTTGCTCTCTTTCTTCCTCTTGCTCTCTTTTCTCTGCTATCCATCAGCACTACTATTAAACACACCTTCGCCTTGCTATTACAAACACACACCACCCTGTAGAATTAGATTTCATTAATGTGAGCAGTTATGATCCAGTAGTATATTTGTCCATAGGGTGTTACTGCCTGCAGAGGTTCATTCACACGCATTGCTGACCACCAGTGGGCGCTCATTCCAAGAACCCCTTTATCATTCAGGGGTCTGTGAGCAGAACCTTTAGGCTTATCAAAAACTACAGGACAAAACTACTGGATCCTCTCTGTCATGTTTCCCTGTGCCAAATGTGTTGGCTAACACAACATATCTTCAGTTCTGACTTTGATTTCTTTTTTGTCTATTTTATTATGTTTGTTCTGTTCCTCTTTGTCGTTTTATATGTTTGTGCGTCTGTGTCTTAATTTGTTTCTTTGTGTATCCACTCCTCCATTGTTGTGTCTCCAGCTCGCCTGTCGGTAAGTACCCACATCCTTCTGATTTGATCCCATCTGCATTGCCCTCTCCATACACCCTGCCACTGACTGTGACAATCAATTACCATTGCCCTTAATATTACTGTATTTGATTAACACTGGTGTTATATCATTGTCTACCAACAGAATTATTGTTTGTAAGTTGTTTTATAGTTTTTGAGGGACATAGACTACTTGGATTACTAACACAAAAGAATTGCTGTTCGCCATGTCTGTCTGTTGATTAATACGACCCAAACGGAGACAGAACTCTAAAGGGATCACTTTATTTCCAAGTGGCTTGCATTTGTGCTTAGTATCCATACCTGTTTGAAACTTAATCAATTAAATACTTTGAATTTACCTCTAAATTATATTTTTTGGTTTAAAGTCATTTACTAAATATAGCCTTCAGTGTTTAAATTTCACAATATCAACAGCAGCCACAAAATATGTGAAATAATTCTCTTTCTTAAGTGCAATTTTTGTAGGTTTGTATTTTTTATCACTGATGTTAGCTTTCAATGAGAACATGCTACAGATTTAATATATGATGTTTATCAGGTGGTGACTCAAAGTTTTTGTTACCAGTACAGCTCTAAAAGTGATGGCTCTTTAGATTAGATTATCCTTTACAATGCATTAAGTGGACTGGCAGTCTGATCAGTCAGTCTCAAACATTGTCATCTCATATGGTCAGGGCGTGTTTTCTTTCATGAAGTCTTGAGCCCATCTGTGGGTTTTGGAACACAGAGCTGAGAGATCTGTTTGTTTTGGATGAGCACCATCCTTCTGAGCCTCCACAACACTAGCGGGCAATCTCATTTTATTTCCCTATATAGATAGGGAAAAGGTCGAGCAGAACCAAATTTGATACATATGATATTAAATTGTCTAAGGAAGTAAGTGATATGGACACAGGGAGAGAAGGTGTGCTTTGTGAGGTAGAAGCAAAAAGGCTTTGGGAACAGGAAACATCTGACGGGACAAAGGAGGAGACGAGAAGAATGGCAGAAGTGTGTGTCAAGACAGGCTTGACTGGCGAAAACCCAGACACTGCCTCAATGGCAGGACTTTGGTTGCCAAAACAGCGGTAGCTGTTCTCGATTGTCAAACTGTCAGCTTCCCAAGAAAATGGAGGAAATTACTACTTTTACCTGTAGGAAGAGACGGTAATTGCTGCGACTTCTGAATAAAGAATATGATTGAGCATGAATTTTTAAAGGAAGAAGGTTTGTGTGTCTGGGTGCTAGATAGATCATCTCTCTCTCTGTCCATTTGTTCTTTTCACTGACTGCTGTTTTATACTGAGCCCTCTCCAAACCAGGCAGATGTGACTTGGCCATGAATTAAATGGGCGCCTGATCATGTGTTTCCTTAGGAGGGACAGGAAGGCGCTTCTCCTGTCGTGGGGTCTCTGAATCAAAACAGGGATGGTGGAGTTGGCCCTGAGCCAAGCTAATGAAATTGTCCTTTTTATTTCTCTATGATTTGCTTGAGTTTTGATCGCTTCTCTGTGAGCCTCCCTCTCCTTTTGGGTCCATCCCCCTCATAAAGCATTTATTAATTTTTAAATGTAATTTAAAAGATAGAAAGGGAGATTGAAAGTAGAGCCATGGGTGTAGAATGAGCCCAAGATTAATCTCAGGCCTGAAAAAGCTAAGCAGCAAAACATAAGTTAGAAAGGAGAAGAAAAAAAAAGGCCCATCTTGCAGTATTAATCCCATATAACCACGGCTGGCTGATTGATACTTTACTTGAAAAAGTACAATTGATGTTTTAACCTGTTATCAACACAATAAAGAAACATCTTTACTAAACTGATAAAATATTTACAAGTTATAAAAACATCCACAAGTTTGTAACTACAATAAAGATTCACAAATAAGTTAATTCTTTCATTAGATCTAGTAAAATCTGTAGAACATCACTGAAAATTTGTTTGCTGTCCGACTGCAAACATTCATCCATACAAGCAAAACCTAATTCTAAACCTCAAAAACATTCCACCAAACTTTAATTCTTTTTATTGATGTAGTATCATAAATATTGGGGTTAAAGAAAAGCGAGTACTGATGAAGAAGGTGTGAGAAGGGACAGTGCCGGCCAGCACAGTGATGGGTCACTCTGCAGGTGTTAGACCATATTTTGCAGTCTGTATTTAGTAGTGCAGTGTGGGATGGAACAGAGCAGAGGAAGAGAGGGAGGAACTGAGTCCTTGCCAGAGCATGATTTGGGAGCTCTGTATCAGGCCCAGCATTGTGAGAGCCACAAGATATCCAAGCTGCAGAAGGCCAAACAGAGCCCAGTGATCTGCCAGCCATCTGCTTACCATTCCCAACTGTGTGTATCTTTGACAAATACACCCCAAAAAAGGGATTACATGAAGAAACCAGCAAATGGGAAGAGTTTGGCCTTACTGACCAACTGGCTTGTCAATGAAAAAGGACTTACAAAAATCTAAAGAAACAGAAGGTGCAAGATGTTAAGTGCAACAATTCAAGATTTTATGTCATAGGAATTTAACAGCAATCTGTAGAATTTTTTCATGTTACTGTCTAAACAAAGAGTGGCCTTTGCCATTGTCTGCAATTCACATTATGTTTATAGCGGGAACTCTTTTAGTTGTTGACTTTCTTTATCTCTGCAGAACCATGTTTCCTCCTGTAAAGGAACACGTCATTGATGGCTTATCTTGGCTCACATGGCACTTGTCAACATGGGACCCCAGTGACAGTCATAGAATAAGCGGTGAGGTCTTGGGTACATGCAGGAAATTACCTCAGGTCAAAGTTCAGACATTTACAGAGATCTAGTTTTGCAGCTCTGTTAACTGTGGTAATATCCTGTCGATGCTCCTTAGCGGTATGTAATGCAACTGTAGCTTCTTGCACATGTTTCTGGTAGTTCATCAAGATAGAATATGAAGGTGTGAGGCGCTGGATATATGGCATCTGTATGCAACACTATTTTTGTGTGTTTGGGATGAGAGTTTGCGCTATGGAAGGAAACACTCCATTCCATTATTATCCCAACTATGTACTCTGATTATTAATCGGCCTCCACAAGCATTATGAGTCCATGAAAATCATGATAGGTGTCGGCTTTAACAGAGTGGAAATGTGAAAAGGACAGTGTGCTGTGAAGTCACTAAGCTCCCTGCTTGCCATCAGGGATTGGTCAGGGGAGTGAAGAGGCGACAGTGCACACCAAAAAGAACTGATTCTAATCTCTACACCCCTCTCTCTTTATTATTGAACTGCATCTGTCAAGTTGTCAGTGAAATGTCTCCACTCTGTCCTGACTGGCAGGTGTGTGACAACTGGTCTAGCTCCTGGTGTTGTGAATATTGACTGAGAAAGCTTCCCTCGATTTCAAAGTTTGACAAGCTTTTCCGAGCCTCCTCTCTCTTTGATGGAAGGTGTTGGCTTGAAGTGTGGCAGCAAATATGGTCATTTTGCTCCTTTGGGTACAGCTTTGATCAGAGAAATCTGAACCACTTCAGATCTTGACTTTTATATGATGCATTCTGATACAGACAGAGATCTTACATGCAAAGTCAGACATGAATTAATCCTGTGCGTCCTACCTGTTCATATTGGATGTTCCAGGGCATGGGTGTGCCTTTGTGTTGTCTCGATCTTAATGCCATTGTGACCCGAGGCGCTTCCTCGTGTGAATGCCGATATGGCTGTGTGTTCATTCAGCCTCAGCCTCACCTGGATGAATAGCCAACCTGGTTACCATGGAAATGATGGTCGTGGTGTTCTCCCTCTGTTCAGAGCCATTAGAAACAAGAAAGCGGATATAACGCTGCATGGGCTGCTAGCACTCCATTTGGTTTGACCATGTGGTATATTGCTTTGTTTTGCTTGAAATCCCAAGCCTGATAATCTCAGCCCTGATGTTTTGACCTCTTCTTGTACCACATTCTTACACTAGTGTTTTGCCGCTGACCTAGCTGCACGGTTTGTCATCCGTCAAGGGACCCAAATTGTGGCTCAGGCCGCTGCAACCTTCCGTGTAGAGCCAAAGGAAACCCTCAGCCTGCTGTCTTCTGGCAGAAGGAAGGAAGTCAGGTAAGAACAAACACATTTCACACAGCAGTGTGTAGAAAACACACTAATCTTTTTTTATTTTTTCATCATTTCTCACATGTGAAAATATATTTGCTCAGTGGGCGTTTCATCATTTACTGTATTCATTTGTCAACACTCAGCATTTTGTTTGGATTCTCTCTGGCTGTATGCACAATTGTTGAGTGCTTGTGACTCTCCTGCCCTTTTTACACAGCACTGCAAACTACACTATCTGTCATCCAGTATCTTTACCGGGCACAGATACACCTTTGTTCAGGTGCTAAGCGACATTATTGCTGTAGAAGTGCTATTGAACTTCCGTGACCCTGCACACTGGTAAAACGATCCTATCCCTCACTCAAGCAGATAACCCATTCAAATGCCTGGGTGTCCTCACAACAACAACAGTGCCAATTAGGAGCCTGTTGTTGGGGCTTGTAGAATAGGCAGAGATATGATTCAGCTCTGGCTAGGTTCAAACTACACACACACACACACAGACACACAGACATAGCCTGCAGGCCGATAATTACTACAAAGTTCCCTTAAAGAGTGTACAGAAGTGAGACACATGCTTACATGTTCACACAAATATTTAGTGTAATACTCACCACTTCACCTGCCACTGTATGTGACCTAAAAGCGTATGATTCACTTAATGCAAGTAATGTTGTGACCTGTTCAGATTTATATATCAAATGTGTCTCACATTGTCATTAAGGAATGAGGCTTTTTAGAGTAAGGCATACTACAGACACTTTGGAACAAACATCTGCATAGCCCTTTCCATCTCTGCTCTTGTTTTTTCCTTGTGTTTATCAATGCCTTCTCTACCTCTCACACTGGGGTATAAAAGGTATGAAAGTATTTGTTGAGAGAGAACAAATTAAAGCTAATTAAGTGCAGTAATTAAATGACAGAATGACCTTTTCTCACTCTTGGGATAATGACCTGTACATCTCTCATATGCTGGAGATGTGAAACCTAATTTGAAAAAAACAACATAATTTGTTGCATTAAAGTGATTAGCTGTAATTAAATCAAGCTAATGTATTTGCTGGATACCTTTAGGGGCATCATAAGAAAAAAGGCATACAAAAGGAAGACCTTGGATAAGGTGGCAGAGTAGCTAATCAGAAAATGAGTAGAGGTGATGTTTTTTTCAGTGTCATCAGTCCTTGGATCCTGCATATTTACTCTGAAATATATGGGACTGATTATCCCCCCTTCCTCTCAAGGCAAGATAGGATTCATTTGTAACACATTTCAAACATAAAGGCAATTCAGAGTGCTAAACAAAATGCATCAAACCATAAAATGTTTTAATGCATTCTTGTTGTAAATTGATAGAAAAAAAGAACCTTTTAGGAACATTAAAATCTAATTAGCTAACTTTAGGTATTCCAAAGATGAGCTGCATAATATTCAGTATAGTTCAACATGCAGGTGGTCTCTGTGGGTGAAAAGAGCAGCTCAAAACCACTGTGGAATTGAAGCAGAAAGGAAAGTGGTCACTGGAAGCCAACAAGAGCAAAGTAGCCTTCATAACACAGTGGAGCCACTGGCTTGGCCGAGAATAAGTATGAAACCAAATCATCAAACTGTGTACATGTTGTGCAGTTTGTGAGTTAGTTAACCAGCGATAGATGAAATTGTTCATACTATAGCTGTAATAGTCTGATCTGTGTGTGTGAGTGTGCACAGTATATATATCGAGTTTGCACAATTGGTGGGTGTGTGAGTTTGTCATTTTTCCAGGTTGTACTGGTTCCATGTTCTCACTAATTGTGTTTGTTCCTCTTCCTGCAAATTGCTCTTTTCCCAAACCAACTGGCAACCCCTAACAGTGGCTTCTCAGTGTACTTAGCGGAACCTCACCATCTCATCTGTACAGCGGGCAGATGCTGGATTACTATATCTGCAGGCCCTGACCCGTTGCAGGCGATATCCTGTAAGGCTCAACTGGAGGTCACAGATGGTGAGGGAAAACTGTGTAACTTCTTCTATACCAGCACCACACTATAGCCACCACGAGCAAATCTGCGGTGAAGCTAGTTCATATGTGCCTATAAACTTGAATGTGTGACTCCCACAGTACATTTAGACATTTATTCCTCAACAAATAAATTACTTATACAGACATTAATGACATCTGATTTTAGTCTGTCATGGTTTAACTTCACCATCTCTCCTGCCTTGTTGAGTTTAAATGGGCATTTGGCCTTTTACACCATTGAAAGTATTCAGTAGGTACAGAAATACAAATGGATTTTTTGTTATTCCATGTGCAAGAATTAATTCATCTTTGGTTTGAGAAGTGCCTGTATGCCCATGACCTTCAGTTGCTGTGTTTTTGCTCTACAGCAAAACCCCAACACAATTTAATTAAAAATTTCTACTTTTTCTTTTGGAAAGGAAATAAAGCATTGCCCTTGAGTTCCTTCAAGTTTAACGATCTGCGTTTGGATGAGTGGGCGAGGTGCAAGTATGTGTATGAGGGAGGCAGCAACAGAGAGAGACACAGAGAAGGGGGGGGGGGGGGGGGGGGGGGGCATGACTGAGTGAGTGAGCGACAGTGGTTTTCTGTGGAATGAATTATTATGTGTCCTGCAAGGTGTGGGAGCATCTGATCTGCTCAGCTGTTGTGATGGCAAGATCGACGGCCATCCATATGTCTACTGAAGTACCAGCAAGCAGAAAGATTAAAAGCAGCACAGGGGCACTTTTTTCAACATTTTGTCAGATGCGGGAACAAAATTGGTATGTCCTTCAAATGCCTGGAATATTGCAGCGTCACATTATTTTATTATTTACAGCCATATACTCAGGCTCATCAACAGTTAACCCTTTTATTTTTTTAAATAAGGATTTACGGTATGTTTTTACATTCAAATCTCTCTGGTTTTTTTCTATTAAAATGTGTAACAAAAGGCACGTTATGAAGATGATTGTGTGAGGCAGGTCTCAGAGAAAAAGAGAGAGAGGAGGAAAGAGTACAGGAGGGCCAGGGTGAGGTCATGGCCACACCTGCTGCAGTCTTTATGTGATTTACTGCCCCGAGCCCTGACAACAGTCTGTGGAGTTCAAGGAGATCTGTAATGAGAAATTCCTGATCCGGAGACCTAAGGTTTCAGTCGAGCCCTGCCTCCTCCCTCTGTCACTCCTGCATGCCTTCGACACATACATCAGACACACCAAGTCCAAGGACCAAGCAATGTATTCTGCTTGTGTGCTTGCATCTGTCAAAACAACTGTTACTGTCTTCTCTTAATAAGGAAAGCATCAGAGTTAACACTTAAACCATCCATCAACAAACACGGAGGCACATCATGATTGAGGCTATTTCCTAGTGAAACAAAAGGCTTTGTCCTAGCTTATAATGTTGCTGTAAATCTTAAGGTGAAAGCAATGCCAGACAGAAAACTTCCTGGGTGTGTTTATGAGATAAGATAAACTACAGCATAGTGAGTCCCTCGCTAGAAGCAGGTGTTTTGAATCCTCTCTTGGCTGAGTTTGTGATTTACGTTATCTCTTTTGATTCGTACAGTTGCATTTGCCCCAATATAAACATTCCAGGGGACTAAAAAAATAAGTTAAATATCATTATTGAAATAGATGTGCTACATTTGGCGTGAGGTGGATAATATATCAGCTTTCTGCACAGTTTTTCTCATTCCACCTTCACTGACCCAAAGCAAGGGGTTTACCATAACACAGTATAAGTGTATTACTTGAAATCACTTCCTTTTGTCAGATGTAGCTGCCAGAGAGAAAATAGGGGTGGAATCGAGGGTGTGATAATGTGTTGAAAGGTTACCAAGGTAGACTTGGTAATTAGCCCCTGCAGGTCTAACATCATTAATCCATACCTTCTAATTAATGTGGGTTCTGTGATGCCAGGGGGACTCCACATTATTCAACTCTAAATATATAAACTGCCTGTGTGCTAGAGTGCTAGCTCTCTCTGAGATCACCTCTGACATAGCCACTATTTCATAGGAGGAACCCACAGGCTTTTTTTTTTTGGCACATTATAACAAATGAATTTGCTCATGTAAATGGAATTCATCTCAGTATTAGCATCCAGAGTGAAACTAGCGCAAAAAATTATTAAAGGATTGTCTTCTCTGATTATTTGTTCTTAAGATTTAGATGCTTCTTCACTCTGTTGATATGAATGAATATCATGCGATGCTTTCAGTAACATACAGTATTTGAAATTCACCTTTTATTGTGCCCCATGCTGCACATAATGAAGTATTTATCTGAACCACACTGAGTCAATAGGCAAGAGTCTCACCGCCAAACTGTACCACAGACTCTAGAGTAGTGTATAAAAATAAGGCTACCCAGGCAGTAACTGGAAACTGCTTAGCATCCGTCTGCCACATCAATGAAACTAGAAAACACTACTCAGCTGTTCTTTCCCTGCTTCCTGGAAATACAGGATATGGTCATTGTTCTGTGGTGCAATTACAAGACCTGCAGAGAAAATAGTCTACTTTATGATAGATACCCACATCCACCCCCAGTGCATTTTATTATCAGTGCTGTCACTCAGTTTATTTTATAGTCGGACGCCATATGTGAACACCATCATCCATCTGAACTCTGATACCGGATGTGTTCACATTTTTTTGTCTTTGTTCCACAGTGCTCACAGACAGACCACCTCCCATTATTCGCCAAGGCCCATCCAATCAGACTCTTGGGGTGGACAGTGTGGCACTGTTGAAGTGCCAGGCATCAGGAGACCCCATCCCTTCCATCAGCTGGCTGAAGGATGGGGTCAGTCTGCTTGGAAAGGACCCCCGCATGTCTCTGCAGGAGCTTGGCAGCCTGCAGATCAAAAATGTCAAGGTAAAAGATTTTATTGGTGTTTTGGTCTCTTTTTTTTCCGAGCTTTACATTTTAATTACCACTCTATATTCTCAAAGTTGTCACTTGTCTGCATGTATCTTGATTTAATTCATGTTTACTCAGTGATATGCATTTATGGCAAGAGGTACCATAATGCCTTAAAGAGATGGCCAGCATTGATTTTTTTATTTATTTATTTTTTTTAATTGTTTAGTGCCACTTAGTGGTACAGCAGCACCAAGAGGGCTCAGCTGTGCAGGGTTGAATGGACTCCAGCTGTAGAATAGAAACATGTATGCACTTAAAGATATATACACATGTGTGTGCGCACATACTCATTTAGACTAGATTTAATTTAAAAAGCGCACATCTTCTTTTCCGCACTCACAGGCCTCAGTGGAATATCTATTACGCTTGACAAAGCTGCCGACCACTGACATGTTATTTAATAAATGGAAGGAAGGCACATGGACAAAAACCAACAAACAACCTAAGTTCCTAAGAGGGATGGAGGTCAAGCCAGCTGTCATCGGTCCAGGGGGTTCCAGCAGCCCACCCTAAATTAATTAGCCTGGCTTTGTTGTGGTCTGCAGGACAGTGGGGAAATAAGGCAGGGGAGTAGAAAAGTGATGGAAGGGTGGCGAGTAGGAAATGGAATTCATTAGGAAATTAGTGTCAGCACTTTGAGGCACTCATATATGGCACACTATTTGGCCAGCATAGGGCTATCTCATGAAGTCACCCTGTCACTTTTAAGCGTTTCAGCGATCACATGTATTCAGTCTGTGCAGAATGTGTGTGAAATGAAATGGTCCTTTCACTAAAAGTGTCAGAAGTGGAGTCATTAAGCTGTGTGTGTGTGTGTGTATTTGTTTTTTATTGATGCATGTATGAGTATTCTGCTGTCTATTAGCTTTCAGACTCTGGGATCTACACGTGTGTGGCTACCAGCTCCAGTGGTGAAACATCATGGAGTGCTTTCTTGGAAGTCAAAGGTACAAGATGGCGTAATGATTCCATGTATTTTATGTTTTTTAACTTGTCCTCTAGAGTTTTCATTAGATAAAGTGGCATCACTGTCTCCTTCTCTCCATCCATTCAGAATCAGGTGGAGTGATCGTCACGAAGAACCATGATGAGAATGAGCTTCCAGGCCCACCATCTAAACCTCAGGTCACTGATGTCACCAAGAACAGTGTGTCCCTGTCGTGGCAGCCTGGGATGGCTGGAGCATCGCCTGTCTCCTCCTTTGTCATTGAAGCTTTCAGGTATGTTATAGCAGTAAGTTCCATCCTCCACTCACTGTGGCCAGTTGCCTTGGTATGTTACAGATCACAGGTATGAATATAATATTTCTCTCTGTTCTTCTTTGCATTGTTTTTTTATTCATTTCACATGCGCTACATTGTGTCACCTACATGTCACAAGAAAATATGGTGCGATAACCTTCTTCTTCCCTTCAATTACAGTCAATCAGTGAGCAACAGCTGGCAAACAGTAGCAGATCATGTGAAAACCACCCAGTTTACTGTCAAAGGTCTCCGTCCCAACACCATCTACCTATTCATGGTGCGGGCAGTCAACACCCAGGGTCTGAGTGATCCAAGCCCCATGTCTGATCCTGTCAGAACACAAGGTAACTTACATGAACATTAATATGAAAAGAATTTAATTATATTGACTGAATAAATGTATAGTTATTTCAGAACATGTCATAATCACTGTCACTGTCGGTATGTAGTTTTCTTTTTTGCTGAGTATAATTTTTGTTTCTACTGTGTGGCTAAGGTCACTGTGCACCCCTTCAAAGTGTGATACTTATCAGCCCCTCTCAGCAATCTGCAGTGAATAGCTCGACTGAAACACTGCAGAATTTTCCAGAGGTCAAATTCTCCATGTCAGGCCAGCTCATTAAGGCTACACTTAAGCAATTATGCAAAATAACCATGTCTACTTTTGGAAGGCCTAACTGAGTTAGTGCTATCCCTGCTATGTTAATGATCATAACAGGAGAAAATGACTGCCTCCAAACCCAAAGAAGATTTGATTACGATACCGGACAGACCACAGTCTCCGGATTACATTGATATGATAAGTCCCCGGCAAAAAAAAAGTAGAAAAAGCAACTTGTGGCCAAGCACTGTCAAATGCAAGCCAAGAGTGTGGTTTGAAAAAAAAAGTGCAGTCAGTTTGAATTGCACCATATCTCTCTCATGCGGAGGTGAAGGTCTTGAGATGATATATAGATGTGTTTATTGACAATGGCATGCATTGATGACAAATTGATTTTTCGCTTCTTTCTAACTGTGTTTGGCCTGTCTTGCCCTATTAGTGCGGCCTGTGATATATGACTGTGTTGGGTCGTCTGAATGATGCTTTTTTTGAAATATAATTTCCTCTCACAAGTTTTTTTGCTTTACTAATAACTCAAAATGTGGCTTGCTTCAGCCACACTCAATATCTCATGCTCTGAAGTTTTGTATTTCTTATAACTTGAAACAAATGCATGTGCAAAATGGGAAATGAGCCGGAAAATTGTGTCATAGTGTCCATCTTCCATCCAGTATGTTTGGGGTCGTGCATTCAGAGTTCATTAGGTGATGTGGCTGTTCAGACAACCAAGTGGGACAGGTTTTATTTTTATCATGAACCCTCTCTGTCTCTTTTTCTCTTTTCCTCATATTTCTTTCTTGCTCTTTCATAGATATAAGTCCTCCAGCTCAGGGTGTCGACCACAGGCACGTACAGAAGGAGCTTGGCGAGGTCATAGTTCGGTTGCACAACCCAGTTGTCCTGAGTCCCACAACCATTCAGGTCACATGGACAGTAAGTGCAGCTTTTCATTTTGCATGGAGAATGCAGAAACTATATTTAACTTTCAGGAAATGCGTCACTTTCATTTGATCAGCTCAAGTCTTTACACTGGAGGAACTTACAGTAGATATAAGCTTAGAGGCACTGTAGCTGTAGATGTACAGTCTCCCTGCATTCTTTTACATCTTTGATTTTGCAAAACTGAGTCATAAAGTCAAGATAGTTGATGTTAATATAAGATCCTTCTTTGAAGCCAAAACGGTGCTCCTTGAGGCCACCCTATGTTTTATGTCAGGAAATTTTAGGCAGGTTCTTCCCTGAAGCTTTGAAATATTGTAATTGGTGACTTAAAAGTAACTGAACATCAAACACCTTTTAACTACAGTGAACATAATAAAAAAGAGATGTCAGAGACATCTGGTTGTTCATCAGTCTTCCATATGTCTTCAGCTGCTTTCCCCTTTAAACAAAGACTTCACATAGATAAAATAAGATTGAAATTAATGTTTTTGGTGTAACTGTATTTTGGGAACATGATTTTTCCTGTTTTCCTACCACCATGAGATAATGCATTAATCTTCTTTTAAGCTCATACATGGAAATAATACAAACACACATCTGCTCTTCCACCATACTCGTGCACATTTCATGGTGCCTCCCACGAGATCAGCAATTTCCTAAAAGTAGACAGTTTTACTAAATGTGAAAAATGTGCATCTACAGCCTTGGATAAAATGTGTTTTTAATTGTATGGTAATGAGGACAAAAAGACTATTTATATTCTTCAAAGTGAAGGTGTTCATATAGAATATGTGCTTCTATAAATCACTCAGGTGCAGGTATTTACAGTATACACCCTTCACTTAGTGGCATGGGGTTCGTGTTTCCATTTTCAAATGAACCACATTAGCAGTTTTCCTGGAGACATGTTTATTGACCTCTATAATAAGTCTCACCCCAAGACTTGGTGACTAATTTAATGCTAAAACATTGCTTTATGATTGTAATGTACAATCAACACAAAACATGGCTACCTAATCAATCAGGGGCCCTTTCAGTACACAGAGGGGCCACTCTCGAGAGCTTTTATATTCCCAAATCATTCCATTAATAAAAGTCACACACCGAGCAGGGAATCCATTTTGCTGATTTACTCGGGCTACACTGGCGAAAAACAGCTGCCTAATATCCCACTTGAAAGCCCTGCTCACTTCTTCTACTGTTAACAAGCCATTACAATGAGTTATGCAGCCGCTCCTCCTTTGCATAAATTCTGCTTTTTCTGTCTAGCTAAATGGGCCCAAGTTTTAAGGGAGGGGTCCTTTGTGGGTTGCAGGGGGGCTATCACACTTTCAGTCTCTCCGTCTTTTCTATGGCGCAGATCTTCTGGTATCACCTCTGCTGTGTATTTTCTTCATGTCCCCTGAGTTACTGCATTTGCTGCTGCATGACATTCTCATACACACAGCCCATATTATATGTGGTGGGATCTACTTCCCAGTGTCACCTCTTAGTATTTATAATACATATGAGACATGCATATGTCCTTTAAGGTGGCATTATGGAAAGTCTTTTTAATGGAGCACTTTGGGCTAGGAGCTGTGTGTATGAGGTAATGTCAGGGTGTTAATTGAGCTAAGTGTGTCATAGCTGGTGATAAAAGGCCCATTAAACAAGTAGCAGCCTCTAAAGTGTCATGCATGCAATCCTGTGAGGAAAAAATACATTGCAGAAAAACATCCTTTTGTATTATCTAGTGGCTGACCCAGATAACATCTACCAATCCCCTCTACACAGTTCTTTTTGTGCTACAACAGTAATCTTGTTTTCATTCACTTTCTCAGGTGGATCGTCAGTCCCAGTTCATCCAGGGTTACAGAGTTCTGTACAGGCAGACATCAGGGCTGCCTTCACCAGGACCCTGGCAGACGCAGGATGTGAAGGTTCCTTCTGAGCGCAGTGTCATCCTCTCTGCACTCAAGAAGGGAATTGTGTATGAGATCAAGGTTCGGCCTTATTTCAACGAGTTTCAAGGCATGGACAGCGAATCCAGGACGGCGAGGACAACTGAGGAAGGTACGAGGAGGGATCAGTTTCTGAGTATCTGTAGATTATATCAGGAGCAATACAACATAGTGAGTCAAACTATTGTGAGTCTGCACAAATATGGGATGATGGGTGACACATGACTTAGTAGGCTGCTTTCAAGTTGACTTTTGTCATAATATCACAGAGGCTACTGCCCCTCCCTTTGATACGAAGAACTGAGAGAATATAGGAGAATGCATGTGTATGTGCATGCATGTGTGTGCCTGTCTGTCTGACCTTCCTGTTGTGCTTTTTTTGTTTATGATTGGTGGTGTTAGTGCCAACCTTCTTCTAATCCATCACCCAGCAGCCACAGGCCTGAGCTGTGATTAGACACAGCACACACTTCCTCCTGCGAAGATGATCTGTCGCCCAAAGCTTGATTCATACAGGCTCTGACAAGGCCACAGAGCAGTGTGGCACAATATGACACAGACACACACACAGGTCTGTGTTTGGATGAATTTACTATTTTGACCTATGCCAAAACAGAAATGCATCCAATAGCATTGCACCAGCCTTGCTTCAACCTTCAAGTCTAATAACTGTAATTAAATGATGACGTGATCTGACGTAAAAACACACAGTCCCACCACAGCACAAAAAGACAAATACAGACTCTTTATACTGGAGACAAAGCCCATCTTGCCACAACATATTCAGACCTGCATGTATAGGAGACAGCTCACATCCTGTTGGGGTGACAGGCCCATTTATTTTCCCTTTCTCAAAGGGACCATATCTGCTGTGGCCAGCCAGTGTACTCACTGCTGTAGTGGAACTGCCATCACATTGCAGCTGTCCCCAACACACTAACACATACACACACACACATACAGTAAACCCATACATGCTGCCACACCTCCTCTCCCTAAGGCCTCCAGAACCTGCATGTCATAGCTATTACCAATGCTGATAACACCCCCTGCTTTTGCTCTATCTGCATCCCAGTCCCTCAGAGAGCTCGGCCACTTTCTATTTCTGTCACAAGCCTGCTGCTATGCCTGGTTGTAGCTGATACACCGTCAAACACACGGCTGTGGGCTCCTCAGAGACCTTGGGACTACTGAGAAGGGCAGCCAGATGGATAGATAAGTCTAGTTCAGAGGGTGATTAAACTTAGGTTGTCCATTAGCTAACATAATAGAGAATCCCCAGAACAGATCCAGCCGGATGCAGGGTTACAGTATGTTCAGAGCTCAAATGCTGTGTCCATTTATTTAGGCTCCCTCCTCCTTTTTTATACATTCTCTCACTCTCCATCTGGACAGTCATGTCATGACTGATAAATGAACTCTGGTTGCCATCTGATTCCCACTGAATGATTGTCTAAGACATCACTAAGGAGGTCCGTCATTTATGCAAAATAATGCTTATTTGGGTGGAAGGGAAAACAGTAATGTTTGTATAAAATGCTCATTTGTAGCAGACTAATCTTCATCCATACTGATTGGTCTCTCTGTGGAATGTCCATAGCTTTCCTCTCACGCCACCCACTGCTTTACATTAGCTATTGGCTTTGTTTTTTTGATAGGGATATGATATGTTTGTATTCCTTCATCATGCAACGCAGCACTGTGTGTATGCATGAGAGACAGGGGGTCACATTCCTGCCTGCCATACATCACTCCGCTAATGGCTCTATTAGCACAGGCTCCGAGGACTCTAATGAAAAATGTGTATTGTTTAGCTCAAATATGCATGATAATAAGCTGCTAAATCATTCATAACATTAACTTTGAACGACATTGTCTCTGATGGCTGCCACGCACCAATCCACCACTTTGCCCTGAGCATGATGGTTGATCAGATGCTCCCTTGGTAGATTGTTTCTAATCTGGCCAAGGTGTTGGGTTCATCATTGGACCCATTCATCTTCCACCATGCCAGGGCCTTCTGGTTCTCTGGGGGACTGTGTGGCCAATCGCGCTGAGGGATGAGCACAGATTTACAGGGTGACATGTGCCATTTTGGATGGAGGCGAGGTGAGGGAGAGGCAGCCCAGGAGTAATTGACCTGTCAGTATTCTGCTGTGGTGCTGTTCCCCTGCCAGCCACTGCGGAAATGAGAAAACATTATTTTTAAAACGTTATTTCCAGTTGGGCCAACTGTTATTTATTTTTCCTCTGTTGCCCCTTGTGGGGTCAGAAGATTGTCACCATCAGAATAACAACAGAGTGAGGTTTATGAAAGCTTAGACTTGTCTTGTTTCTATCCACTCTCTGTCTGGCTGTGGATAGAGCCGATTCATTTAGATGTGCCTCGCTCTGAAGCTTCGCTCTGATCCTTACCTACTGGCTTTAGTTTCATCTGGCTGATCGATGGAATCAGTCAATATGTTTACTGAGACCTTGTTTCCTTTCACTAAAATGTATTTTTTTCATATTTCCTTCTTGTCTGCGCTTCATCCTATAAGCTCGTTGACCCGCATGCCACCTTGGCTCGGTCAATGCTGGAGTCTTAGCTTCACTGAGAGCTCTTGCTGTACTGTGCCAGGAACGTCATTCCACAAATCAATACCAGTATTCTCTGTGCAAATCCACCAGGTTGGAGCAGAGGATGAGATATTAAGTCATAGTGAAATGTTAAAGATAGGCTATAGCCATGTCAGACCTGCCCCAGTCTTCATGTAAATCCCCCTCTAATGAGACATCTTGACAGCCTTCAGCCACCTGTGCCATCCCCCGAAGAATAACATTCCTTAGAAAAGTGTGTGTGCTTGTGTGTGTCTGTTTCTTGGTATGAGCGCTTCTATGTGCATATTTCTGAGCTCCTGTTCAAACACATGCAGATGCTACAGTATTGTGCATCGCAGTATTCTTGTTTCTATGACTTAAATATTCTGAAGTGTAAAATAGTATATTTGATTGTTGACCTGCTTATTTTGTGCTTCCTCTTTTAGCTCCCAGTGCACCTCCCCAGCAGGTAACAGTTCTAACTGTGGGAAACCAGAATAGCACTTCCATAAGCATCTCCTGGGACCCTCCTCCACCAGACCACCAGAACGGCATCATCCAAGAATACAAGGTTTGTCCCAGCGAGTCAGCATGAATTCTTATTTAACTTACACAAAGCCAAATGGAATCAACCGCCTCTCTATTCCCCACCCCCCCCTCTGCTTTAGATCTGGTGTCTCGGGAATGAGACACGTTTCCATGTAAATAAGACAGTGGATGCTGCCATACGCTCTGTGGTGGTGGGCGGGCTGCAAGTGGGAGTGGTGTACCGAGTGGAAGTAGCTGCCAGCACAAGTGCAGGGGTTGGAGTCAAGAGTGAACCTCAGTCTATCGTCATCGGTAAGATTGATTGATAAAAAGCATTCACAACTTTTCTACACCCACTTTAAGTTTTTCCCCATGTTAACATTAGTGTTCACAAAAAACAACACTGTACTGAAGTGTTTTGCTGGATTTCAGCAAAGAAAAAAATTGCCAAACGAATAATGTTGTTGAAATACTGCTATTTTGATATGTGGCCTGACCACATATGATTTATGTGGAGCTGAGGCAGATTGTGCCTGATTTGACCCATAACTGATGGCTTGGCCTGTAGCATGTTCTTATTTCCCCAGTGTCACTCACATAATCCATCTCCCACAGCAGAGCCCCAAGCTTGTACATATAATATGTTGTGTGTTTGCAAGTCTGCAGATGTGCGAATGGGTGTGTGTTCGTGTGGTTACACAGTAATGTGAAGATGAGGAGCCTTTGTGCAACTTTGCATGCACGCACATGTAATATGTAAGTTTTTGTCTTTATGAGTGCATATTTGTTCCTGATGATGTGTGGGAACGTTTGCTTGTGCTCTCAGTCTTATCATGCTTCAAGAAATAGTGT
Organism: Lates japonicus; assembly: GCA_033238685.1. Classification (NCBI taxonomy): domain Eukaryota; kingdom Metazoa; phylum Chordata; class Actinopteri; family Centropomidae; genus Lates; species Lates japonicus. The sequence goes on from BRZM01000938.1 coordinate 99,339, forward strand.
CAAGCAGACTAGTCAGGGTGAGCTGCGATTGGAGATCAATACAGATCAGGATCCTCTCCTCTCATTTCATATGGTGTGTTTTACCAGCAATGGAGTGAATTAGGGGCTGAGCTAAGCAAACAACCTTCTCACCTGGGGGTTTGTTATAAGCTTTTAGGCTTTGTCTTTTTCAGTCTGCACATTATATTTCACTGCACATCCTTTAGATCTATGTCATGCTCCCTTGGTCAATATCTGCTGAAATTCATCAGCCCTACTTTCTTTGAGCTTAATCTAACCCTACCCCTGTCTTGATGTATCTATAGGTGTTATTTTCTACAGAGTGAAAAAGTGGAACATTCTCAGGCCCTTCAGTATTACATTGACGATTGTGTTAACTTTCACCTTGAAACAGCAAATCATGTTATGTCCTGTTTCTCTCCAGTAACTATCCACCCAGCATCACAATAATGTTGCCTGTTTTTTTCTCTGTGCCCTCAGGTAAGGAGTTTCGGGACGTGATTATACATGGAAACCGGAACAACAGCATCACAGAGCAGATCACTGATGTGGTGAAACAGCCTGCTTTTATTGCCGGTATCGGAGGGGCCTGCTGGGTCATCCTCATGGGCTTCAGCATCTGGCTCTACTGGAGGAGAAAGAAGAGAAAGGGCCTGAGCAACTACGCAGGTTAGACTGATCATAGCCTGATATTAACACTGACATTCTGCTCTTGTGCCTTAACAAACAATGGAAAATTCCTCTGCCTCTCAACAAATAATCATTTTGTTCTCTATCAAAGCAAGAATATTTTAGTACCACATCTTAATCAATATAGTTTTGATGAAATGTTGTAGAAGCTGCTAGCAGTGAGGCTCAGATGGCTTTGGAGTTTAAAGCTCAACAGGGAGACAGATGTCAGCGTGAATCATAACCAGAGGGCTCCAGTTTTTGACAAATCCACCCACAGTGTTGGTTAATAGCCCAGGGTGGTCGAGTTGAGTGGGCAGACTGGACTCTCTTTTGGTCACTGAAGCTGGAGTTCATCCAGCTCTCCTCCCACACACTGACCCTGACATCTTACTGAGTGACACCCAGTCAATACAAGCAACCACCAAGTCCACATACACTGCCATGGGTGAAAGATTTAATTAGAGAGAAGAAAATGGTAATGAACTGAAACACTATTGTGTATGCATTGCTCTCTGTGCAGCACAATATTGTAACACTAGTTCTTTTCTTATTAACAGGCAAAAATTCAAGAGAAGCGCATATTTATGTAGCTGTTTTTTTCTTATTATTATTTTTAGAAAGTCAAATAGAGCATGTCCAGTGACAGCTACAATAAGCTGGCTTGGTTAATTTGCTCTTCATTTCTGTTTGTTACATATGTTTGTGTGTTTTCTTTGGTTTGTGCCACCGTCTCTACACCTCTGTGGTCTCTGAGCTGGCTGCTTTCCTGGCTGACGCTCTGCACACACTGGGCGACGATGTGGTCTTACATTCTCTGACCTTCAGTATCTCTCTGCTTGACCCCGTCCCCAGGGTGCAGATACCCCCCTAAAGCACCGCTTATCTCTGCAGGCTTTTAACGCACAACTTCTCTGTCTTCTTGTTTTGCAGTTCAGTCCTTCACCTTCACCCCTGCAGGTACTGTTCATTTGTCCTGTCTCCTCACCCCACCTCAACGCAGATTCATCTCCTGCCCGCTTATAGTTTATATGCTTGGATTGTCAGATTGATGGTCATGGCCAGTGCAAATCCAAACCCCATACTCATGAAGGCAATTAAACCCACCAGAGATACAAATTTACAAGTCAAAGAAATCTGCATTTGTTATTGGCCATGACCAGGGCCCCACAAACTTCAACTCTTATCCCTACCCAACCTATAGCCTTATCTACATATTGTGTTGTATTTGTGTGTATGTCTGTCTTTGAATGAAGTTTCATCCTGTCTTCCTTTGTGGCAGTCTTGTGGTGCAGGGTGAGACTGCCCATTTTCCTCTTCCTCAAATAATCATATTCCTCAAATCATGTTGTGTTTATAGGTGTCAGTTAGGCAGCTGGGTGGTGTATTTATTTATTTTTTTTCCTTTCCCCTCTGTTAAGTTTTAGTGTTCTCGTGACAATTTCCCCCTCTACTGTGACTATACATATTTTGCTACCTTGGTTGAATTTCTTTTGCTTACTAGCGAACTACTGCCATTTTGATGGGTGTAACAGTGCTTTATGTCACCATCAGTCATTCTTCTGTGGATGGAGTGGACTGAGAGAAGAGTAGCCTGTCAAAGACACAGAGTAGTTGGATGTAAAGAGAAAGTTTTTTAAAAAAAAATGTAAAATAAGGGAAGACATTACAGAATAACTGAAAATTATGTCCAGAGGCCTCTGTACTGCACTTTGTGTAACTGATAACTGTTTTACAATGAGTCAGGGGTCAGCACAGTGCTCTTCTCTCTGTTTCCTGGATTTAGTGACAACCCTAACTAATACAATTTTTTGGTAAAACACACATATAGCTATGTGGTCCCTGTGGAACCTGCAACCAAAGAAACCCAATTTACTCTAGCCTTTCCACAGCAGCTGTAACAACAGATGATGGAACACATTAATATGTTAGTGAAACCTGTCTGGTTTTAAATTGGAAGCACACCTCAGAGAAGCCAGAGAGGAATCACATTAATTCACTAAAATAGTTCTGAGTGCTAGGCACACAACAAGGTCAAATATAGCAGCGCTTATAGAGTTTGGTGAGGTGATATTTAGAACACGAGCCAGAGCATAGCTCAAGAGTCTTACAGTGCTGCTCTTCTCTGTATTGACAATTAGTTGATGTATCGAGAGTGTCCTGTCTCAGCCTCCTAAAGCTGTCAGTACAGGAGAGGTAAATCACTACACTGTTGAGGCGCACAGCCAGCAGGAAAGAGATTTGATGGAATTTTTATACGCTGATTATGTCCACCCCCCTTAATGCTTATTAAAGGGGATTAATCTGTATTCATATTGGAGAAAGTGCTTATCTGGAAGACTGAGGCGAGAAGCACAGCTATGCCGCCATGTCACTCTGGCTAACATTAAAGTATTCCACAGCAGCCTAGAAATGTGCCTGAGCACAGATAGGGACTTCAGAGGCCTTCCCGCTGCACAGTCTCCCCTCGCCTCCACCTCCTTCTTCTGTCAGTCCTCTCTCAAACGACTGAGAATTCTCTAATGCAAGTTTGTTGGTGGTGGAACAAAGAGAAATGGCTTTAGCTATGACTGAATAAAGAATGCCAAGTCTGTCTGGAGCTGTCAAAGCTATATTTTACTCAGACAGACCTGCATTGTTTGTTTTATCTGAGTAGAACTATTGTTAGCAGTAAGCATTTTAATTCCACGTGTTGGTATTCAGTTGCTTAACCTTAATGCAGTAAATAAACTAAACTTTTCCAACATGAGTGCTAGACAAATTTTTAATTGTGCTTCTCTTGTTTAAAATTCAAAAATTCTGTTCCTGAGAGCGAAAACTGGATTAAGTAAGCTTAGGTAATGTTGATGATGCATTAAAATGTCTCGTTAGCAGCCTCTGTAATCTACTGTGGGAGTTTCCTCTCCCTGTCATCTGTGTTACAACGTCACCCACAGAAAAGCCCCCTCTCTCGCCCATGCCTGGGCTTGTTGTGGAATCAACCTGAATGAAACAGAAAAGAGAGGAGGAATGTTCAGCCTCCTTCTCTCTTTAATCTCCATCTGTGGAACAAATGAGCCAAATTACTAACAGCTCTCCTTCTCTCTCTTGAGTAAACCAGCTCTCTTTTTACCTTCCTCTCCTTTTTTCTTGTTGGTATGAGGTGATTTCCAAAACTCTTGCTGCTTTTCTGTGTTTCCTGTGATCCATTGAAGTTCTCACATGCTTAGAACTCCCGATGCTGCTTTGTCATCATGGTCGTTGAACGGAGATGAAATAGATCCTTCACAGCCGTCTCTCACTTTGAGCCATGGAGTTTTACCAGCCGCTGACAAAGAGCGGCCCTTGTTATCTATACATCACTGTAATGGAACAGGCCACATGCATGGCTTGTGGGGAGCCTTCCTAGCTGAAGGATCAGTAACTCAGCCTCCATGCTTGTAGATAGAAAACTCAACGTGATTAATGAGCCCTCTGCCTTTTCTAATCATTTTTTGGCTGAGATTTAATCACAAATCTGATAATAACTCAGCAGCAAAATAAGAAAGATGAAATGAAATTTTCCCCTCATCAGGCATCTTGTCCTTGAGGAGCACATGACGTCTCCACTTATGCAAAGCAAAGCAATATGCAACCCTGATCATTGGACTTTTTTTTAATTTTCATAAAAGGCATTGGACACAGAGGGACATCTACATCCTTTAGTGAAATAATCAGCTACCTAACATAGCTGTTGAAGCGCAAGGGCAAACTGGACAATACTGACAAGACAATGTATCTTAAATCCTGTTTGTTTACTATGTATACTAGAAAAACTTAATATCTGGTGTTGTCTTTTTTCCCTCCATCTTTTTTCTCTTTCTTTCTTTTCTGACTTTAGTGACATTCCAGAGAGTCGATGGTGGTCTGATGAGCAATGGAAGGTGAGTGTTTTACCAGAAACAACATCCCACAACACCAAACTGACTGTATCAGTATTTGAGTGAAATTTAAAAAAAAACAAAAAAACAACATCTTCTCATCATTATTGTCTTTTACATGTCTTAACACATTTCCTCTACAGTCATGCATCAAGTCTACAGCAAGCTGCTCTTGATTCTAACACTGATAAATGACTGATAGATTGATAGACAACCAATACCTGTTTGTGTGCCCACCATGCAAACAGGCGAGCAAATATACATTTCTACCACATCTCCGTTCATGCATCGATAGATGAACTCATAAATCTCCTCAACAGAATTAACAGAAACAATTTAAGCAGAGAGTGCTTTTATTTTGTCATTTATCTTCCGCTGCTGGCTACAGGCAACCCAGAAGCCCTCTGGAGTGATAAATTTGCCTGTCACCTTGCGTGGGCGGCTGGGATCTGAGCACATGTAATAATGTAAAAATAATTACCCAGGGGAGAGGTGTGTGGAGGTACCCCACTTGCACCCCCATATAGCCTGCTTCCATTTCACTGTGTGTTAGTGAAAGAGAGAGGAGCCACAGAGAACAGGGCATATCTGAATGACACCAGTTACTGAGCCTTTGTGGGTATTCAAGAGACTCCCTTGAGAATCCCAGGCTTCTGTCTATCTACTGCTTATCGCACCTGACTAGGTAAAACCTCCAGATCTCAAACACTCAGTGAGAGACTGCCAACTAAACCTGACCCTGTGTGTCTTGGGTCTTTTGGGAATATATGTGCTCTGCAGTCTGGTTGCAGCATTTTTATATTTCTGATTATTTTATCTATTTATTTATTTATATTTTTCCCACTTACTATGTGCATATGACTGGATGCCACAATGGACAATTTTGCCTATATTGTTCTGTGAGCTGCCAGCAGGCTCTCAACGAATTAGCCACGCCACTTGTCGTGCCTTTTCTCATCTACTTTCTGCAGCAGTGTTTTTCCTTCAATTTTCCACATAAGTGGTTCTGATTCTCAGTCCAGCGAATGGGATTTGAAATGTCTGTATTTGCGGTGCTCTGTATTTGTCATATCTTTAGTCAGTAGCAGCGACTGCCACAATTTTCACAACACTGGAATAGGATGCAGTCTGGGGCTCTTATTCTAACACGAACCTCTGATCGGTTAGTCACTCTAGTGCCATCAAATCCCAGATGTTGCAACTTCCCCATCTGCCCTGAGAGTGAAAATGTGTACCCGAGTATCAGATGAAAATGTGTTCATTTGTTACATGAGATGTTTATTGCATTAATTAGACAATAGCAAATGAAGCTGCGTCTGTTTCCAGTTTCTCATTGGCTCCTGCCAAATTGCCCTGACTGAACAATTACACTTAATCGATCACAAAATAAATGATTCATGGAAGATGAATAGGCGGCAGATTGGTAGACCTGGACGATTTGACTTTGGCTGCTCAATTGAAATTGATAAAAGCCGATAAGGGCTCATTCCTTATCCCCCTGCCAATAGGGAGATGGTAATTAGGAGGTAGTAATAACTTCCTATTTCAGCACTGATCAATATTTTAGCAAAGCAGATTCACTCCTATAGGCAGGGAGAACTGAGCTCTGCTGAGCATTGCAGTGAACAGGTTTCACCAACACTGTTGCTATGGAGATTCCTTTACATCCCAGGATCTGAATGCTAAATGACAGCATGTTCCATGAGAGTTAATCTAGAAAGTAATCTGTGTTTCCCATTGCTCTAAGTGTTAGCTGATGTCTAGACTTTTAATCCAAGTTCCATTCACTAGTCTGTGGGACCATAAACACCTGATTTATGAAGTTGCTTTGGAATTAATATCTCTCAGTTGGCTTATTTATGGGAAGCTCAGTGTCAGGCATCTCAGGCTATATTTATGGTTTCCTACCCATCGCAAGTAACTGAAACGTCTAACAGGAAGAGGAAACGCTCCAAATCAAATTTTATCTGCCAAGGCTGCTATCCATCCAAGTTAGGTGTCAACTTTTCATTAGACATATGACCCAGTGTCCACCCCCCACCCGCTCCCCATTACCCCACCATTTCACACACACATGCACAGTCACACACGCACACACTTATATATAACAAATATCCCCAGTAGAAATCAGTCTTATTCTAATTATCCTTAGCAGGACTACTGCTGTGTGATGAATACAAGGACGATGCAGCCATTTCCACTGTCAGCTCCTTGTCTTTCAAATGGTCTTTCTCTAGTGGGCTGGGGGAGGACTTGCTGGAGCACACAGGGCAAGTGAGAGACAAAGGCATGGTTCTTGACTTTAGATAGTGTACATTTGTGGTGTAGTCTTGCCGGAGTCTAGAACAGAGAACAATGTGCTCTCTCTTCCTCAGCTGCTTTTAGTCTGACAGATGCTAAGCGCACAAGAGTCAGGGAGGAGGGATAAGAAGGGGAGGTGGAGGTGTTGGGGGGGAATAAAGGGGGGGGGAAGGGTTAGGGAAAGATAGTATGGCGAGAGAGAATGATGGCGGTTTGGGAGCATGGCAGCCAGAAACAGAGGTAGAAGGATGGGGAGAGATGTATTACCTTATAAAAGTGCATGTGTCTGATGCACAGCCATCAATTTGAATGACTTGTCTCCCCCGGGGGCCTGTTTTGGCATTCAGGAACCACAGCGAGGGCTCTTAGCCTGCCAGGGCTGTAGTTCATTTGGACTCCCCTCTCTGTGGAATAGCTACTATTTAGAACCTGTGGCCGAGGGAGAGACTGACTGCAGCACACCCATTACCTGCCCTTGTCCTCAGGGCTTGACTCTCTCCCAGTCCCTCAGAGCCAGTACGTCACCCCACTGGAGCTGAGACAAAAAGCCCCATCAGGCAGCCAGGCTGCTAACTACAGTGTTACGCAGCTTCTCAGAGTGCACATGTGTTTCTGTAGTCTGCTACATACAGCACTGCCAGGCACTAACAGCGGGGTGCGTTCCTCAGAAGGTGATGCCATCCACTCCATCGTATGTGGCGCTCGTCTGACCATTGTGGAGTGGGAAGAGTTCTTCGGCAAAATGCTTATAATATTTTTGTCAAAGATCTTTTGTCTGCATGAAATATATATATTTTGTATCCTTCCTGTAGTGAATACACTAGTGATTACAGATTCTTAATTTTTAGGAATTTAATTAATTTCAATGGCTTGTCATTAGAAACAATTGGGGTATGATCCTTCAGTGAACTGACACATAAACAAAGGCATTTAACTACATCTCTCACTCTCATTTAACTCCATCTGTGTTACCCATGGTAACGAGCCTCAGACGTGATTGTACAGTAAAGTGGCCCTAATGGCCTCACAGCAGTCACCCATGACAGGTTAAAGTCTTAATGGCTGCTTTTTATGGTTCTCACCCCCTCAGGAGGGACACAACACCTGTTAAATGGAGCTGCCCTCTCCCATATGCAGGCATCCCACAAGTGGGTCGTGGCATCATGGTGGGGCTAGGGCTGAGGTTTGACGTGTCATCAAATAAGATTTAGACTGTCTGGACATCACCACAAGGGGTTGATGGGAAAACACAGCAGAATGTACGAGATATTAATGAATAAGGAAACGTATACATGCGGGTGTCGACGTGCGCTGCACATGTGTGCAGAGTGCAAATGCATGCATTAGTGTCTCCACAGTGTGCTTTTGCATTAATAACTCCGAGAATGTGACAAAGACACAGCAGGAGAAACAGAGAGATAAAGGGCTGTGTTTGCCTGAAGGAATTCCAACTTTGTGGGAGAAGAAATGTATCCGTACGGTCCTTCCCCCTATCTCAGAAGTGTTTCATTAGCTTCAGAGGCTTATGGCAAGCTTATCTCACACAAACACACATTCTTGTGCACAGACTAACATTTAAACATATGTTTGATTTTCTGTCCTCACATTGTCTCACCGCTGATTGCTGTCATGTTTTTTATTCATTATTTCTAAATCCAGTAACATAATGCAGAATTTAACCATGCATAATAAGGAACTGGGAATGTTTCTTGTGCAAAAAAACTCTGCCGGTAATGTAATTTCACAGCCTGTGTTTAATGTAGTGTTTCATCTTGTGTTTCTGCTCAGCCGGCCGGGACTGTTGAATGCCAGTGACCCAGGCTACCCCTGGTTAGCGGACTCTTGGCCAGCCACCAGCCTGCCTGTCAACAGCAGCTCCGGGGGACCCAATGACCTGAGTAACTTTGGCCGAGGAGGTGAGTACCCTGGTGCTGTCCCAGGTGCTTTGAGAAAGACACTGTAAGAGATGAAAGATGATGACCTGCCTTCCTTTTTGTTCTACAAGAGCTCCTGTTGTTCATCATGTACATATATGCATGCGAGATATATACATATATGCATATTGCATTTTGTGTTTGGATATACATTTATATATCACATGAGAGGACAGCTGGAGCATTAACAATGGGGCCTCCACTGTCATCAGGCTGAGTAATTGCAAATAGTCCAGCTTGGTGTCATAACCCATACCTCAGAGCAAGAGAATGTGTGGGGAGAGACGGGCAGAGAAGGCAGAGGAGCAGGGGGTGGATGGGTGTTTGAAAGGATGGTCTTGAGCAGCCAGTCGTGAAGGACAGGCGCAGCTTGACTGGCGCAGATGCGGACACTTCCGCCATGCCTCTACATCATCTCCCCTTCACTGGGCATGCAAACCATGCACTATGGAGGGAGTCTGCTTGCTCTTTCCATAGCTCTCTCTCTCCCTCCCTCCCTTCCTCTGTCATCTCACACACACACACACATGCAGAGCAGCAGCATTATCCCTCATGTATATGAACAGAGAAGGGAGGAGAGTGAAATATCCACACATGTGCAGGAGAACAGGGCACCTCAGCTCGGAGGCTGTGGGTTAGAATACATGAATAACTGAATGAACAGGATGAATGAATTTTTTCAATGAGATTAAACTGTTAAGTGCCGTTTTTTAAGATGTGAACTGACCTGAAAGCACCAAGACTGTAATTCTATAAAGACTCAAGGACCATGTGCACTTGAATCTCAGGTCACTCAAGGCCATACATACAGTTGGATATTCTTCTGTTCTTTTTATCTGCCATTAAAATTGTTTAAATGCTGAATGGCTCCGGGTGACGTGAACATTATTTTTAGAGGGCACTTTTCTTATATTCTCCCTCCATTCCCCTTACCCAGATCTCCCCACTGGTCAAGGGGATAAAACAGGCACCATGCTCTCTGACGGAGCCATCTACAGCAGCATAGACTTCACCACCAAAGCCAACTACAACAGCCCAGGCCAAACATCCCAGGCCACTCCCTATGCCACCACTCAGATTCTTCACTCCAGCAGCATCCATGAGCTGGCTGTGGACTTGCCGGAGGCCCAGTGGAAGGCCTCACTCCAAGCTAAGCAGGAGATGGCCAACCTGGGCTACTCCCTGCCCGACAAGAATTCCTGCAACAACAGTAAGTTGCCCTGAGAAAGTGAGGGTGCCAGTAGCAATTTTTGAGGGTATTGTTGCCCTTGTGTGTGGGAGGCTTAGCAAGTTTTTATACATGATAGTGTGTCAGCTAGAGCCTTTATTGTAACCTTGTGACATCAAAAACAAAGTCAGTTAACCAAGATCACAAACACAAGTTTACTGTTGTAAAAAAGACAGCCTTTTGATATTCAGACTTTTCCACGGAAAGTCTCAGAAGCCTTCCTAACCTGACCGCGGTTAGGGAAGGTTGTCTTAAAAAGAGTAATTTTTCCCCCAGCGGACATCATCTTGGTTATTCTCCAAGGTTGAATAAACATCTCTTGAAGGAGTTGAAGGAGTAGTGCAGTTAAGTCATCCATCCATTTTCTTGCTGGGTTTTCATGACGGTACCACCCCGCCTTCAGTTTCAGAGTAATTGCCAATCCATTTTAGCTTGACTAATGTTTAAGAAAGTAATCCAAATTAATTACTGTGGATTTGATATGGGATTGGAGTTTCATGCTTAAGGTATGACAAGCTGTCCTTGGCTGTATTGTAACACATATATATATGATCTCATTTTCCAAGAGTCTAAAACAGATTAATCATATAATTTACATAGTACCTCTAATGCAATGAATCCTTAAAAATTACTTATCCTTACTAATCCTTACCCTCCCTGGCATCATTTTAAGAAGTATGATCACATATTATCATGATTATATCTTGCTGACAGGGGACAAATATTGAATTGAAACGCTATGTTTTGTCAGACCAATATCAAATCAAATTTGTCCAGCAAATGTATTGTCTGTTTCCTACAAATCTGGAAGGGAATGAAATGTTGAATAAGAGCAGCTTGTTGAATGTATGAATCCTGAATATATCCTGCTTGCTTGTTGCTCTAACTGCATGTTTGCATGTGCTTGTGCTAACTGCCAATCACCTGACACCACTGTGGTTTTTGCCCTTTAACCCCCACTGTAGCCCTCCTTTTCATTCCTGACTACCGATTGGCCGAAGGATTGTCTAATAGAATACCACACAACCAATCACAAGATTTCAGCACCACCAGCTCTCACAACAGCTCAGAGCGAAGCGGCAGTCTCTCAGGTTGGTTTACGCAGCAGAGAACTTTATAAAGTAAACTGGGAAACTCTCTGGGGCTCTGCCGCTTGACTTTATGATTGACAGATGTCTTAATTGCTTCATTGATCGGTTATTTGCATGTAAAAACCTGACATCTAATAAATTTTTTATTAACACAGTCCCTCTCCCTCAGCAGAGATGCTTTGCTCACTCAGCTCCCCCTGCTTACAGTTAATCAAATGTGAAGGCTTTGTTGTTATTTTTTAGTTACATGGGGTTTGAGTGTAATGGTTATTGCTATATGTTGCCATGTTGTGACATAGGATACGAGTTGGACAAGAGTTACTGGAGCATAAAGAAGCAGGACATTTAAATCACAAAGAAAGAATAGTACTATGATCTCCTGACAGAATATGGCTGCTAGTGCTAATGCTGGGTTTCTGCCATCACTGCCGGTCCTTATAAAGGCTTTGTCTCTCACTGTGTGTCTGAGAAGCTGCAAATAGGGGTAGGGGGAGTCTTTCAGACATAGTGGACTATACACACACACATACACACACCATTAGAGATGCTTGGCTGGGTAAAGTGGCAAAAATACCTCCCTTTTTCCCTCTTCCCCTAATGGTTACCGACTACACTAAAACCCATGTTCAGAGAATTACAATGTCATTTATAGGACACCAAGGCAGCCCTCTGCCTGCCTCCCCTCCACTCTCCTCTTTTATCTAGTTACAAGCCACTGCCTTAACTGGTCTCTAATTCAGTGCTCTGGTACACAGTGGGCTGGAGAGAAGGATGTGAAGTGGCCATGCCTTACAGGCAGATTCTTCCCATAGACACACAGGTTACTGATGGCTCTTACTGGGCTTAGCACATGCTCAATTATGATTTCATGAGACAAAGAGAAACATAGACAAAAGATACCATTTGTGCTTAACAGTAAATGCACAGTGTAAGCATAGAGTATATGCTTTAAAGGGATAGTTCAACATTTTTGCTGTCTTACCCAGAGTTAGATGAGAAGATCAATACCAATCTCATATCTCTGTTAAATATTAAGCTACAGTCAGCAGCCACTTAATTTAGCATAATGATTAGAAGCAGGGGGAAACTCTTATCCTGGCTCTGTCCAAAAGTAACAAAATTCACCTACTAGCACATAGTCCTGCATAAAACCACAGATTGTCATTTTTACACTTGGGTTTTAAACAATGAAGATACAAGCTGTTGATTAGTGAGTATAAGAGGTGCTGCTGAGCAGATTTTTTTTACGCTTAAGCTTACTTTTATTGGCTGAGTCTTAAGCTTTTTGTGAACAGATTAATATGAAAGCGGCATCAATCTTCATATCTAACTCTACAAGAAGGCAAACGGCTGGATAGCGCTTTGAGATTTGCCCTCAAATGTAAAGTGCTTTATAAATAAAATGAACTATTATTATTATTATTTCTCAAAATGTTTAACTATTTCTTTAAAGTGCTGTGAGTTAAGTAAAAAGAAATAATATTAATGCTTACCATATGTGGATATTGTGAAGGAGATGCAATTTTTTTGTTTGTTTTTAAGAATTCTCCTTGATCAATTTGCTCTCACTTACATAGTATCCCACAACAAAAATAATCACAGGAATGTGTGCTGTATAATGCATAGGCTAGCACAGCCTTGTGCTTATTTTAATGAATTAATTAACATCATTGCGTGTGTTAATCCATCATAAAAGTGAATTAATTAACAGCAGCTATGATATTCATTAGAGTCATTGCTATATTTAATATGTGATGAGGATCAAACTTAGTTTCTGACTGTACAGTATATGTCTTCTACATGCAATATACTGTGTGTGTTGTATACTGACTAGTGCAACTTAGTGATGGAAATTTGAATCAGCACAAGCTGAGCTTTGATTCAACCAAAGTAAACTCAGCATTTGAAGGGGGGAAAGTTGAAGTTATAGTGCCTTGCTCTCCCTCTAAAGAGATGGAAAGAATAATGAATGTCAGGTCTGAAGAAGGGGAGCAGGATGAAAAGGAACAGAAATAGAGCAGCTTTGTATGGCAGCATGGATCTCCACTGGGGACATGAAGCTGCTCATTAAAACCTTCCATAGTGTAGGGGAGAAGAGGTAGCTGGTGTATTCTCTGTTTTCTGTAGCTGTTATAGACCCTGAAGACTCCCCATTCCCCTCCACTCATGCTAGCCTGTCTATGAAGCTACAAACTCCATGAACATGTG
>BRZM01000939.1:0-17844 GCA_033238685.1 Lates japonicus
AGGTGAACATCTGACTAATAGGCCTAATCTAAGCTTCGTGTGATAATACTTCAGACGCCAAATAAGTAATTCAGAAGAAGAGTAGAGAGAAGAGAAGAGTAGACTTCCCAAGATGTAACTGCAAAATATCCCCTATTTAATGTTGTGTGATTGGGTTGTACTCTGCTGTGTTGTTTTGTTGAGGGTAATCCTATAGCAGTTGTACTTCACTGACCCTGTGACTATTATAAACCAAATAATAACCCTAACCCTAATTACAAAATGATGATATAGATGTGAAAATCAGATATAAATTAACTAACTAGCTGATTTAACTGAATACAACTTACTAACACAGTCAGAAACAACCAAGTACAGAATATTTTTAATCGTAACAGATTATTAACTCAGGATTGTAGATGATCATTATACCAACAGGCTAGGCTAAGATGGCTAGCATAAAGCTAGCTGGAGCACAAGCGCTGCGGTAAAAAGTTAATAGTAAAAGATGCATTCAGGTACCATCAACTGTTCTCCACTCTGGTTTATGTTTCTTGTGTTTTTTCCCCATGTCTCTATGTTTATATCCGAAGTCGTGCGCTTATTCCAGTAATGCTGATACAGTTAGCTGGCTAGCGTCGCCTTAGACAGAAGAAAATCTTTGCAACAACAAAGCTAGCGGTAGGCGGATGTGATTCCCTGACACACAGGATGTATGTCCGGTGTAACGAATCAGCGCGCTGAATTCAATAAACTGTCGGCTCTCTGACTGACAGCACTGAGGACCGCCGGTAGTTTCGTGAGCACCACAACTTTGGTCGATGTTACTAATTCGCTTGACAACGTAAAAGTTGTAAGGTAGGATTTCAGTTTTATCGATGTAGGAAACGGGTGGCGTTAACGTTAGCCAGCTATGTTAGCTAGCTACAACACCAACAACAACATCTGACTACAACTTTCTCAGCTATCAGCTAGCTAGAGTGTGTGGGTGTGTGAAGCAGATTTATTTATCTTTTCACATCTGCCAATGTGTGCTGCTTTTAATGTTCTGAATGTTGCTTTGGTGTCCACAGTTTTACAGGAATGGAGATGGGAAACCAGAAACAAAACATCAATGTGGAGGTCCATGTTAAATCACACAGGTGGGTTAGCTCAGTAGTTCAAAACTTGTCACTGAATACATGTAAGAAGCCCATGCAAGGCTGGTTTAACAACCGGGCCCCTGAACCCCCTGAGGTTAAATGTAATTTGATGAATCAGTAATATGTTAGAAATATGCAACACTGAAGTACACTATCGGCTTTGACAAGTCCTCCATCATCCTGGTCTTGTAGAAGAACCTTGTGTCATCTAGTTTTAAGACCTTAATTGTTTTAGTTTATATTGTGCTTCTTTGATTTAAAGTAATTTGTTTTGTGTGTCAAGTCATTTACACACAGAAAACTTTGGGCAAGGTATTATTAATCCACCACCAGAGAATTGGAGGGCTGCAGCATACAGTTATTTTCATTATCAATGTGTCTGATAATCATTTTCTTTAATAATTCATTGCGTCATTGATTGGTGAATAAAATGACAGAAAACAGTGGAGAAAGCCTCGTCATCAATCTCATGGTAATATGCGAAAAATATTTTACAAAAATGTAAAGATGTCAAGCTTACTGTTGTAGTTAACAGTGAAACTAATAGCTGGTAACAGTGAATATTTGGCATTGTTTAAAAAATTACTTAAAGTCTTGGTTGGTTACATAAATTGTTACCAATACATTTCTCTCAAACAACTAACTGATCATGTCCACTTTAGAGTACCTACCATAAATGCAGCATGCGGTTTAGTTGACTACAAGTTTCAAGGGAGGAAAGGTCAGGTAGATTGGAATGTAGTAATACGCTGTTTTTGTAGTAACAAAAGATATTTTTTGGTCATTTGAATGGAAGTAATCTTTTCCCAGTTATTCACATACCTCAGAACAGAAGCACAGACATGTCTGAAAAGCTAGTTTGGTTTGTATATATTTCCTGTAAGACTCACAGAAATAAGCACTGGTACTGGTACCATATCAGCCATCAGATGTGGAAAAACATGCAGTCACAAATAAAATATTTTGGTGCAGTCATGCTAAATAAATTACATAATTGCAGCCATATCTTCTTGTTCATTGTATGTTTCTGTTCTTGTTCATGTTTCAGCACAGCCAAACTGTCTGAGGTGAAGATGCATGTTCTGGCTCTACTGAATCGCCACAGCATGGTTTTTGGTAACTACAGGTGGACAGAGTTTGATGAAGACTTTCTCAGGAAACATGTGGAGTCTGTGGCTATTGTTGATCTTGAGGAAATGATAACACAGGTCTGTTATTTTTGATTTCTTTTGTCAACATTTTTGGGAATTTCTAACTTTTCTCGTAAAGAAGTAATAATGCGTCATAATTTATTTATGTTTTTTTTCTTTCACTTTATTTCCCTACTCAGCCCCTTGATTTGAAAAGCTGCTCTGTTTCCGTTCACATCTTCACTCTGAATGAGGACGGCCCCAGCACGCTCAGTTTGGAAGACGATGAGGAACTTTCAGCTGCAAATCACTGGTTGTTGCCAGCAGGTAATAATGAATATTGTGGAGGGAGGATAGTGCATTGAATAGAAGAGCATGTTTAGAAAATCTTGTTTTCGTAGTTTGATGTATTTCCAGTTGAAGTCAGACTTAATACAGAAACAGATTATTCTACAGCGTAAACAAGTGTTCTATCATTCAGATAAGCATAATATGATTCAGTATAATTTAATGTAATACTCAGCCCCAAATTAATTTGGATATGAGATGTACATCATGTATGTGAGAAGAGGTTGGCTACCAGTGGGCTTCAAACGTGGCTGTAAATAAAGCTGTGGTCAGCTTTGAGGAGCCTGTGGTACAACTAAGCTAACTGTTCCATAGTTGAAAAATAAATGAAGGTAGGGATAAACTTGTCATATTTTCTTTATTTTAATTCTTATAATTTGCACTGTAAGCATGGTAAACATCCTCTTTGTACAATTGTTGTATTTTAATCTCAGTCTTATGCTTCTTCAAATTATTCCCCTAAAATGACTTGATCTGTTGTTTAACAGCTGAATTCCATGGGATTTGGGAGAGCCTGGTATATGAGAGTGGAGTCAAAACCCAGGTAAAAAATAAAAAAATAAAAAATAATAGCAGCTGTGATATGAGAGAATACGATGACATAACTTTCTCATACGGCCAAACTTCACATTTTCTTTTAGCTCCTGGATTATGTCACAACAACAATTTACTTCTCAGACAAAAATGTTGACAGCAACCTGATTTCATGGAACCGTGTCGTACTGCTTCATGGTAAATAACTTGTGACGGTAATTTTTATTGATTGAGGTCATGCTAGAGATGATGTGTATAAAATAACTGATTTATCACTTTGTGTTCGGCTGCATTCAGGACCCCCAGGCACAGGGAAAACGTCACTGTGCAAAGCTCTTGCCCAGAAGCTGTCAATCAAGCTGTCGAGTCGGTAAGGCAGACCTCAATTTAGTGAAACCGCCTCAGCAGTAATTCCACCTGCTCTTTTCATTTCACCATGCACTCCTCTCCCTGCAGGTATTCTTATGGCCAATTTGTCGAGATAAACAGCCACAGCTTGTTTTCAAAGTGGTTTTCAGAGGTACACCTGGGCTCCTTTTTATGTTAAACTGTTTGGAGGATCTTTTAGATGAAACTGATAATGATTTGGGAGCTAATCATGCGTCTTTGTTACAGAGTGGCAAGCTGGTCACGAAGATGTTTCAAAAGATCCAACAACTGATTGATGACAAAGATGCTCTTGTGTTTGTTCTCATTGATGAGGTAAAAATCTGCTTGGAACTGGTCCAGTCTGAGCCCCAGAAATGAATTTATTCCATGCATGTCTATAGATTTGTGTCCATGTTCACTAGAATAACATAAGACTCCTTTGTTAATTTGTTATATGTCAGTTATTCCTTGTTCAGAAGTGTTTCTGCCGTGACTGAGGTTGTTCTTTATTTTATTGTAAATAGGTGGAGAGTCTGACAGCAGCTAGGAATGCTTGCCAGGCGGGAACAGAGCCCTCTGACGCCATTCGAGTGGTCAACTCTGTTCTCACTCAGCTGGATCAGATCAAACGGTCAGAAAGCAAAGCATATGTATAATGTTCAGATCTCTTTCCCAAGAACATATGAGATAGGAGCCTTAAATTTGCATCACTCTTGATCACTATTTTTATGGTAAAATCCTACCATCAGACTTTTATTTTGTCCTGTTTGTCCTTGTGTTTCAGACATTCAAATGTTGTGATCCTGACAACCTCCAATGTGACAGAAAAGATTGACTTGGCGTTTGTGGACAGAGCTGACATCAAGCAGTACATCGGACCACCATCTGAGAAGGGCATCTACAACATCTACCTCTCCTGCCTCGAGGAGCTAATGAAGGTGACCAAACAATCTAGCAACATTTTTTTTATTTAATGCAAAACACATTTGTCTTCCCAACAATGAGCTCCCATGTTCAAACTTTGGGGTAAAAACACACCAGGACCAGTGTGTGTGATAATTGTTCTAATTTACAAGGAATTTTGTAGAAATACTGTGAGTAATAACATGCCAGTATCTTGACACAAGACCCAGTTTTTGTTAGCCATGAGGGGCAAGGCTCAGCAGGTAGAGCTGGTTACCTGCTAATCAAAGGGTTGGTCAAGACACTCCCAATACAAGGCTTGTGACCACTGGGGTGGTGTGTGTGTGTGTGAATGGCTGAATGAAGGGCAAAATGCTAAGGATAAAAGTGCTATATACCAGTCCATTAACAAAACAGAAATCGCAACAAAGATTCAAAAAACAACATTTCAGAAAACAAAACACCAGCACTTAATCAAAACACATTTGACTGAGATTAATGAAAGAAGGAAGTGGGATGGCTTCCTGTCATTTGTACCTGAAATTCTCTGTATTGAAACATGCTTCGGCAGCATTTTTCCACTTGTTTGCATGAATTTATTTATTTTTTTTACTCAGTAATTAACTTACTGATCAGTTAAGAGTGATCTAGTTTTTGTAATGTGTAGAGGGTAAAATCTAAATATGTCATTTCTCAACAAAACAGTATATTGTTTAGGTTTATTTTTAGCATGCTTCACAAAACATTCATAAACAACAACATTACAGAAGCAAAACTTTTAATTCAATAGGCAGAGTTGATAAATTTGCCTCATGATGTGTGATTACGTGCATGCAGTGCCAGCTAATCTACCCCCGGCAGCAGCTGTTTACCATGTTTGAGCTCGAGACGATGGGGTTCGCTAAGAGTGAGGTGTCTGAACACAGCCTGAACCTGCGGAACATTGCTCTGTGAGTGCAGCCTCCCATAATGCAATAGCACCCAAATCACGCTGTCTGTGCTGTGCTCATTACATCGAGTGTCAGTGAGAACTGAAACAGCCAGAGGCTACTGTTTTTGTTTTTGTTTTCATTCCCAGAAAAAGCAAAGGTTTGAGTGGAAGAGCACTCAGGAAGTTACCATTTCTAGCCCATGCGCTGTTTGTGAAGGTAAGTATTTGATTTCGTTTGACAGAGTATATCTTTAAAAAAAAGTTATATTGTTTTTTAATGTAGTTTATTTGTCTGCAGTCACCGACAGTGACCCTTGAGAGGTTTCTGGAGGCTATGGATCGAGCGGTGGATAAACAGAGGGAGGAAAAAGTGAACCTGGTCAACGGTATCTGAATTTATTACAGTGCTCAAGGCTGACACATGATTGTTTATGAGCTCTCAATCCTGTGCCCTGTTTGTGGTTTGGAAAACTACAACCCTTACATCTTTTTTTTGTTTGTTTTTTTTAAGTATACCTTCAAATCAACTTATTTTCCAGCACTACGTTAAATATACTGTATTGGCAAATTACAATATTTTAACAAATGCTATCTATAACATGAAAGTCTTTATTCGGGTAATTTTGTTGGTGCTACCTTAGAAGACCAAGTCAAGGCAGTTTGGTTGTAAATGGAGTGCCCAGTGCTTGAATTTTCTATGTGCTATTAACTGTTTACTTCTCTCATTTTCAAAGTGTTTGATATTTTCATGTACCATACAGCTTTAACCTGCCAGCTTTTTTTTGGTCCTCATGTTGAAGCGATGGTTTGGATATTTATTGGCATAAGTTTCTTCCTCTTGGTGATGCTGATGCACAGATGTGGGCTGTGAGTAGTTTTGTTGGAGATATCCCATTGAAGCAGCTTGTCAGACAGAAATGAACGGCTGTTCCACAATGGGTCTGAAGCCTCAACGTATTGTGTTAGTACTATGTTAGGTTGTTGTTTTTTTTAAGTTAACTTGCTCCATTTAGCACTGCTTATTTCTGTCTGACAAGCTGCCATCTCCATGCATCTATTGACTGAGCTAATGTCCATGCAGGACACCATCTTATGTCCAAAAAAGTGAACTGTCAGCTTAACACACTTTTTTTTTTTTAACCTCTGTTCATGCGTTTTAAAAGGGACATTTCTCTTAATCCATTAGTTGAACAAAAATGTTAATTTTTCATTGTCAGTTCTATATTTATGCTAACATCAACTCCTCTTGAAACTATGTATTCATGTGTTCATTACAACTTTATTTTGTATATAACATTGTAATAAACAATATTGTTTCTACTCATGTGTTTTGTAGAAATGCTGCAGTTGAAGCAGATGCATTTCAGAGATTTAAAAAAAGCCTTTGGGCCTCCACTTGGTGGCGCACTGATGCTTTCATACAGTTTTACACATGGAAAGACTGATTTTATATAGTTTATTTTATGAGATACATGATAATCGCAATAAGTGAAAATACCCACAGCAGTAAAACCAGATTGCAGTTGACATTGAGCTTGTCTCATATAACCGGATAATAACGTTATCTAAATCTTGTTGAGTAAAACCAGAAACCCCCACAAATATAAAATGTTAGTGTGCAAATCTGGAAGTAAAAAGGGAACATTGCCAGCACCACAGTCTTTAGAACTGAGCCCCAACACAGTTGAAAGTCATACGGTTAAAAAAAAAAAGTGTGACTGACAGTTCACTTTTTGGACATAAGATGGTGTCCTGCATAGACAACAATCAATAGATGCGGTGACATCCAGACAGAAATAAGCAGTGCTAAATGGAGCAGATTAACTTAAAAAAACAACAACCTAACATAGTACTAACACAATACGTTGAGCTTCAGACCCATTGTGGAACAACCGTTCATTTCTGTCTGACAAAGCTGCTTCAATGGGATATCTCCAACAAAACCTCACAGCCCACATCATGCATCAGCATCACCAGAGGAAGAAACTTATGCCAATAAATATCCAAACCATCGCTTCAACATGAGGACCAAAAAAAGCTGGCAGGTTAAGCTGTATGGTACATGAAAATATCAAACACTTTGAAAATGAGAGAAGTAAACAGTTAATAGCATAGAAAATTCAAGCACACAGGCATATTTGTCCAACTGCCTTAACAGTGCTAAAGTGCTTTCATAAAATTACCCGAATAAAGACTTTCATGTTATAGATAGCATTTGTTAAAATATTGTAATTTGCCAATACAGTATGTTATGCTGCTGGAAAATAAAGTTGATTTGAAAATTGCCAAAAAACAAACAAAAAAAAGATGTAGGGTATGGACAAATACGTGGCTCTGTCATTTGTACCCGAAATTCTCTGTATTGAAACACGCCTTGGCATTTTTCCACTTGTTTGCATGAATTTATTTATTTTTACTCAGTAATTAACTTCATCGATCAGTTAAGAGGATCTAGTTTTTGTAATGCAGAGGGTAAATTCCAAATACGTCATTTCTCAACAAAACAGTATATTGTTTAGGTTTATTTTAGCATGCTTCACAAAACATTCATAAACAACAACAACAACATTAAGAAGCAAACTTTTAACTAATAGGCAGAGTTGATAAATTTGGTTTCATGATGTGATTACGCAGCGTAGTGCGAAGCTAATCTACCCCTGCAGTAGCTGTTTACTATGTTTGAGCTCGAGACGAAGGGGTTCGCTTAAGAGGAGGTGTGTCTGAACACAGCTCTGAACCGAGATTCCATACGCAATAGCACCCAAATCACGCTGTCTGTGCTGTGCTCATTACATCGAAAGTGTCAGTGAGAACTGAAACAGCCAGAGGCTACTGTTTTTGTTTTTGTTTTCATTCCAGAAAAGCAAAGGTTTGGAGTGAAGAGCACTAGAAGTTACCATTTCAGCCCATGCGCTGTTTGTGAAGGTAAGTATTGATTTCGTTTGACAGAGTATATCTTTAAAAAAAGTTATATTGTTTTTTAATGTAGTTTATCGTCTGGGTAGCCACCGACAGGACCCTGAGAGGTTTCTGGAGGCTGTGATCGGCGGTGGATAAACAGAGAGGGAGGAAAAGTGAACCTGGTTAACGGTATCTGAATTTATTATAGTGTTACCAAGGCTGATGCATGATTGTTACAGGAGCTCTCAATCCTGTGCCTGTTTGTGGTTTGGAAAACTAACCCCAGAGACTTTTTTTTTTTTTGTTTGTTTTTTTAAGCATGTCTTCAAATCAACTTATTTTTCCAGCACCACGCTAAATATACTGTATTGGCAAATTACAATATTTTAACAAATGCCATCATAACATGAAAGTCTTTATTATTCGGTAATTTTGTTATGCTAATTTTAGAATACCAAGTCAAGGCAGCTCACAAATGGAGTGCCCAGTGCTTGAATTTTCATGTAAGTATTAACTGTTTACTTCTCTCATTTCAAAGTGTTTGATATTTTCACAAAATTATGTTGTAGCTTAACTCTGCCAGCTTTTTTTTTTGGTCCTCTCGTTAGTTTATGGTTTGGATATTTACGTACAGTTTCTTCTCTTGGTGATGCTATGTTGATGCACAGATGTGGGGCCAGAGTAGTTTTGTTGGAGATATCCCATTGAAGCAGCTTGCTGACAGAAATGACCGCTTGTTCCACAATGGGTCTTCAGCCTCAACGTATTGTGTCAGTACTATGTTAGGTTGTTGTTTTTTTAAGTTAACTTGCCCATTTAGGCATCGCTTATTTCTGTCTGACAAGCCGCCATCTCCATGCATCTATTGACTGAGTTACCGTCCCAGAGACACCATCTTATGTCCAAAAAGTGAACTGTCAGCTTAACACACTTTTTTTTTTAACCTCTGTTCATGCGTTTTAAAGTGACATTTCTCTTAATCCATTAGTTGAAACAAAATGTTAATTTTTCATTGTCAGTTCTATATTTATGCTAACACACACAATATCAACTCCTCTTGAAACTGTATTCATGTGTTCATTACAACTTTATTTTTGTATATAACATTGTAAAACAATATTGTTTCATCATGTGTTTTGTAGAAATGTTGTGTTGAAGCAGATGCATTGTGAGATTTAAAAGCCTTGGGCCTCCACTATAGGCGCACTGATGCTTTCTACAGTTTTTACACATGGAAAGACTGATTTTATATAGCGGTTTTATGAGATACATGATAATCGCAATAAGTACCCACAGCAGTAAAAACCAGATTGCAGTTGACATTGAGCTTGTCTCATATAACCGATAATAACGTTATCTAAATCTTGTTGAGTAAAAGTCCAGAACCCCCAAACATAAAATGTTAGTGTGCAAATCTGAAGTAAAAGGGAACATTTGCTGCCAACACTGTAGTCTTCCTTTATGAGACAGGCCCCAGCACGGGGATTGAAAGTCATACACGGTTATAATGTCTGGCAGCGGTGTTTGGACGCTGCTACCTAATTTGACCTAAAACAAAACTGTTGAAAGATGATTCCGTTTGAAAATGTATCGTATTATTTGTAATAGTTTACATGAACAGATCAGTGGCTCCATTGTTCATGAGCATGTTTTGCATTCTGTGAATGCTCTGCTTTGCATGTCAGCTGCCGGGTTCAGACAATGTGCCTCGAGTTGTTGAGCAACAGCTTTTTTCTACTCCACCACTTCAAAGGTGGATTCTGTGTATGTTCCCGAATGTAAAAAGAAAGCAAACATTGGAGTTCTATCTTTTATTCACACGCTCAATCATATTGCTGTCACTCAAATGACCTCTGTTGCGGTTTTATTGAGCATATTTCACATGAAATGGTGATTTGATTTTACTGGCAACAACAGTCTATCATTGAGATCAAACAAAAGATTTATGCCTTCTTTATGCTCTTCTCCAATCTTTTCTTAAGTACTGCTCTGCCAAAACTTCAAGAATGGATTTCCCCCATCAAAAAGCCTCATTTCATTGAGGAAACTTAATTAAGTTGTTTGTGAATTATCCCCTTCCTAATGCTCTTCACAGTATCTTTTACACCTAATTGTCTGGCACATCACAATTATAATTTGTCAATGAAGTTTTTAAAAAGAGATAATTCCAAGATGAGGAAGCTCTCCTTTTCTAATCTGATCGACATGATCACAAAGTGGAGGAGAGAAAGAAGGGAGATTGAAGAAAAGGAAAGTTGTAGGAACAGGCATTGTAAATAAAACCATAATTGCTCTGTCTGGAGGCCTTTTTTTTCTTTTGACTGCAGTTGGTCCAAAACCAGGCAGCTGTTAAAAGGCAATCAAGACGGAGAAGGAAGAAAAGTCAAAAGCCTTATTGTTGCAGGGTTTTATCACTGTTTCAAGCTGTTTGAAAATGTCAGAAAACTCCAAACAAAACAAACAGTCTGATGTTTATCCTCCCAACCGTTGTTCAGGTACATGGCTGAAAGCAATGGAATATGACTGCATGTGCCAATGGTGATTCACATAGGGAGGGGATTAACTTACACACATGCTTATAGGTACGTTAAGGGGGAACTGAACTGTGCTGCACACAAAGAGCACGGAAACTATCACTCATTTATGCAAGAGTGTAAAGATTAAACTGAAGTTTTAAAGAGCTTATGATTTACATAGCTGTTTTTAAAGTGTGATACTGCACTGATTGACACAAGGTTAGAAACATTCTGAACTTGCCAGTGTAATGATCCACATCCTCTGTATAAATACATAACAAGAGCCTATAAAAGTACAACTGTTAGGGCCCCTCAATTCTTCATCTACATGACAGCCTTTGGTGATAAACCAGGACTTTTACCCAAGTGAACATTGCCCTTAAAAGACAACTCTCTGTTCCCAGTCTAAACTACCCTGTCAGAGACTTCACAAGCAGTTGTTTCTGCTTGAGTCTAGACATTTCTGCGTCCCCATATGTTTGTCATCTGACTTAAACGGGATGTTAGAGGGAGCAGGAGAAAGAGGCAGGCTTGTAAAGAGGCAGAATCCTGAGAGCCTGGGCTACATAAAGAAACGGTGATAATTAGGCACGGCAAGCAGGATCAAAGAAAGCTGCCATCAATGAGCAATGCAAATGTCGGTTCCTCCTGACAGCCAGAGAGACAGTGATCTGAGAGAGTTGTGTCTGTGAGGAGTCAAATGGCAGACAAATTGACAGGAAGAGCTATATAGCGGCACTCCACATTCATCAAGGTATGGCAGTGAAACTAGGACACTATGATACAGTACTATTTCTCAAAGAAAATAAGATGTTCTTCCAGAAGCACTGAGAATATATTCCTCTTATGTTCTTCCAGGCAGAGCTCCACTATTTAGGTAATAAAGAAAGAAGATGGGCTGTAATTTCTTACATGACAGCAGCACTTTGGAGCAGTGAGTGAATGAGTGAGCAATTGACGCCAGGTGTATAATAACAGTTTATGCCTCGATAACATGCAGAAATCAAAGTAACATCTCTTCTGGTTTCAAATGCAATCTGCACAGGAGTGGAATATTTACAAAACACCAACATACTGAGCAAAAGGTTGCCTAAGTAAGTGAATATTCATAACTCTTTGGCATGTGTCCTGCTGCTGGGTCCTGTATTAACACCCAGCCAAGGGAAACAAAAAAAAAAAAAACTGCAAATCTTTTGATGTCTGGTAGGTTGAAGTACGGCATGTTCTTCCCAGTTCTCTTTTATAAACAAACGGTTTATCTTTAGCATCTGTTGTGCACATACCAAAAACAAATAATGGAAATGACTAAGTAATTGACTGTCTGCAGACAGTAGCATAGTCAGCCACTTAATAATAAGGTTGTTACCATCAATTGAACCTTGTGTGTTTTTCCCTACACAGAGGGAATGTTGTCAAAACGCAATTCTTTAACAAACCTTAATGTCATGTGGGTTGAAGCAGTTCAGCACAATGATGCTCTGTTTATATATAACCATAGACCTATGTGGAGATAGATTTATTTCACTGTTTTGTGATTTAATAACATTAGTAATACACCTTTAATTTCTGGCGTTTAAACTAGTTTGAATGAGAGTAACCCGAGATATAAATGAGTCTGAAAACTAATGTGATTAATAAAATAATGAAATGAATTAATGAAATAATAAAAGTGTGCTCGTTGTAAATGCAAATCTCCCTTACAAACCATGAATGGAGTTGAAAATTACACCAACAGAGGACGCGGTTTAACGTTCGGCTGCACACGAGCTGCCAAGCCAGAACAAAACCTGAGGAAAACCGGAACACAAATAAATGGGCTTTTCAAAATAATAGCAAATTTAGAAAAAATTAAAATGAAAACATTCAGGCGCACAAGACCAAAAACTTAAAAACAAACTGAATTAAATTTAAAAAATATTCTACACAGGGGTCCCATTACATTTATTTACATTTACTACAGTTAGTTAAATGGTCAGTACAAAACTGATTGTAAACATTTAAATGGTTTATATGAAACTCTTCATTAGATCAGGCACCTCTCAGATGAAGGACAACAGTTATGAGAGGGGGAAAAAATGCTGGAGTTCACTGACTGATTTGCAGTGTTTCATTGTGACTTGGTCTATATACCAACTAGTAATGGGAATGTGTCATTTTTCACATTCTTTTAAGATCAAGAGAGTAATAAGTTAATCAAAACAACTGATTGGCCTAGATTAATCATTGTGAAAATGATTGCTGTAACCCTCATAAGACAATAATGTAGACATCCTTCATTGTGGTTAAGTAGATGATGACGAAATGGATTTTGAGCTAAATAAAGAATATATGTACTGAACATTAACGTAGCATACTGGCCACCAAAACCACAAAAGTTATGTGCTTGCCTGTCATCTACAGTGTGATCAAAAATTCCCAAATTCAAATTGAACCTTTTTGTCTTCTTATGTCAAGCAATTTTATTTGGAGCCTCTTTTTCCTTCCCATAAATATTTCACACATCTCTCCCCACATTTTTACTTGATGTTTTACTACATGGAAGCTGTTTACAACACTCTGGTCAATTAGGCGTTTTATTTTTAAAGCCTGAACCGGAAGTACCGTAAGCATTTCTGCGGGTCTCGACTCTCGCTCCTCGGTCTCTGCTGTGCTCAAAGCGACTCCACATTCAGTTGGACTGAAGTGAAGTCTGGAGACAGACAAGTCAGCGCGCCTCGTCTCCCATTGACCGTTTTACAGACTCCTCTTGTTTCTGCACAGACACAGCTGATGCTTCAATGAAGACGCGATTTAATGACCCGCCTTTGGATGAAGTTGGAGTTTTTTTCCTGCAAAACAAACACAATGTGACCATGTTGAGTCAGTGACTGTTTTATCCTGGTCGGATTTCGGAGTGTCTGTATTGATCCAGGGAAGAGGGTCTTAAGAATGGGCAAACTTCAGTCAAAACATGGTAAGAGATGATGCATCTGAAAGCACTGACGGACACACACAAAAGATTAAGTATTTAGTTTATAATTTTACAAAAACTAACGTTTGTCTGTTTTACATCCCTGTTTCTCATGACGGGGTTTGAAGCGTGTAAGCGCAGAGAAAACCCTGAAGGTGAGGATAGATCATTTTTGTATAATTAAGGTTTATAAATGACGATAATCTAATACACCGCAGGTTTAGATTAATAGCTGCTGATCGGTGTGTTTTCATCTTGGCTCAGGAGACAGTTTTGTTGTGAACGCCTTCCTCCGGAGAGGGATGGAGGAGTGTGAGAGGTACAGCGCGACGGATCACAAGCTGAAGAACATGCAGGTATCAGGCTTTTATTTTTTAAACTTATAAATTGACTTTTTTTGATAACAAGCCAAAACATAAAAGTAGCTTGTTGGATGGAAATTAACTGTCCAGGCTATTGTGTTTAGATTTGTGGTAACACATTTTAATGACTTACCACAAAGTAAAAATGGATTTTAATGATATATAATGTAATATAGATGAGTGAAAGCACCTATAAATGAACACTGCATTCCATCTTCATGTTTGTTTAATAGATTTGCATGAACAAAACTCATTACTGGGGAAAAAGTGTGCCAGGTGTGTGTGTGAGTGTGTGTATTTGCTGATGGGATTGATCTGTCAAGCACTTCAAAGTTGTCTGGCTGAAGCTGTTACATTCCCTTGTCCTGAAAGATGAGCTGAGAACTTCTTGACTTGAGGGGGAAGCAAACTGTATTCACAAGCATGTGTGAAGACATGCTGATGTCTTTGCAAAGTTGTAGAGTTGTTGTTTTTTCTGTCATGTCTGGCTCCGGCACAACAGTGCGGCGGTTATTCCCCTGCCAGAATCACTGGATGGGTTATGACAGCCATGAGCCCCGTGTGTGAAGCGGCTTGGCAAAGCAGCATGCACATAGACACACACGCACACACACATGTACACAGGCTGGATGGAAAGGTAGTCGTTTCTCAGACTGAAGGATATAAAGTTTGCTCTTGTGGCTGCTGGCATCGTGACTCGGGGCTGTGTCTTTTTCCTCAATGCCTCCCATTCTAGTGCAGCTCCCAGTGGGCAGCCCTCTGTGGCATAACATTACATCACTTCAATTAACGTGTCGTTTTGAGGGGGTACCAGAGTCCCGAGCTCGCAGACAGAAAAGTGCGGGAAGTTCACACAGAGGTACGGACAATCTGTGTGAGGTGGGTGGTTGTAATAGTGGAAGAGTTATGGATTATATCAGGGCTATAAACCGCCCACTCATGGCAAATTAAAAGAGAACTTTACTCTGCTTCAGAGGAGTCTGAGTTCACACTCCCCTGAAGGGAAACCACCAAAGGCATAAGTTTGGCTCATATTAGTAGGAGGGACCCACCCTCACTTCTATCAAAGTCATGCCCCTGATTTATGTTTTGTCATTAGTTGGTTATATTAGAGGCTTGTTCACAGACCAGAACTGGATAACAGCGTTTAACTAATCCTAATACTAGTTTGACTTTCTTTGAAACTAAGTCAGGATTGGTTGAGTAGGAGATGGAAGAAACCTAATGCTTGTCTGTTATTGTATATATTATAAAATTATGATATTATTCTTTTTGCCATATCATTAAGGCTATTCTAATATTGAGAGTTCTTGGATTTCTTTTATTGTACATATGCAAGATCACCATTTTTGCTGCTTTTCTTTGTTTTATGTGACCATAAGCTGAATATTTTTAGGGTTTTGTGGAGATGTTTGATCAAAACTAGAAACCTGAAGACATCACTTGGGGCTTTTGGAAAGTGTAACAGTCATTTTTCACTATTTTTGGACACTACAGCCCAAATGATTAATCATGAGTGCAATCTGCATGTAAATGAAATGAAAAAGGTTAGCTGAAGCCCATATTGCAAACACTTAAATACCACAAAAACCGGTATCATGAGTGAAATTGATACTATGCGTATATGGTCGCTGTTGTACTGCAAACTAATATATGCCTGCTTTTACGCAGTGACAGCTCTATTCATGCTGTTTGAAATGAGCCTATACCTACATTAACATAAAGATGGATGATGTCCCCCTGGGGATGTCTCTCATGCCGTTTAGTTTCCCGTCTAACAGACAGGCTTTCAGCACATCTCTGCTGTGAAACAGTAATACCATTTCCTCACCCGATCCCACACACTGTTAATTAATTCCTCGCTAGGAATTGAATTACGTTGTCAGTTTTCCAGATATAATTATTGGATAATGGGTTCTTAGATGTCTGGGGTTTAGACCATGATTAGACAAGTCCAAGTCAAACAAAAAGTAGCAGCAATGCTATGATTTTTTCTTTTAGGATTTTAGTTTTTAAATTAATTTCAGCCACATTTTCTCCTCCTGAGCATTTCTGCAAAAGCTCTCACCAGACAGTAGTTTCACCACTTAGTGCTAATTGATGCGCTGCAGGGACCATTTAAATTGCTTATGAGTTCATATAGGAAGAGACTGGCCCAAACACAGTGTTTAGCTCTGACCATTCCCCCCTCCCCATTGTCAAATGGGGGAGTAGGATTCCTGAGCTGTCTGGCTGCAACTTCAAAGCTCAGAGCTGCGAGTTATAAAAGGGCTCTGATATCAGTGGAGCCTCCGAACCCTCACCCCTCTATCCCTCCTTGCCCTGTCCTGGGGGATGGGCTTAGGGATGGAGTACTCCCGGGTGGGGGGGTGGGGGGTGGGGGTAAACAAGCAAGCACTAACAAGAGCCAAGAGCCCATGCCCGACACCATTCTGTGTAAACCATCAATCTCCTCAATAAAGCAGTTGTTTCTATTCAACAAATTGTGAATGCTTTGCTGCGCTTTAGCGAGAAATAACAAAAGATCAAAGGATGCAAAGACCTGTTCAAATATTGATATTTCTGCAAACCATGATACAAGATTGCAGCTGGCAGGTTGCCCTCAATATATCATCCTATAGCCTCCTTAAAGTGTGGTATTAGTGGACAAAGAGAGCGTGATTCAGCAGGATGACTTGGCTCATCCTGGTTACAGACATCAACGGTTTTGACACTTGTTTGCAGGTGTTCAAAATACCTGTCCAAGCACCTGGCGTAATGTCGAAACATTACAGGTGAGATCAAAGTGGCAGTCCAAGGCACAGTCATCCACCTCACCTCAAAAATGAGCTTAAGTCTGTGGTTATTGAATATGTAAAAACGCAGAAAACTCCAAACCCTGTACTTATCCAAACCTGTGTTCATTAGTGGAAGAGCTCTGTGAAGGTTCACTGTGTTTCACCTCTGGAAACATCAACATATCAACAGCCCAGACCCTCACACACACACAACCACAGCGCTTCGTTTTGGAGCTTCAAACAGACATGCTTGGATGCCCAAATAATGACAGCCTAATTCAGCCTTTCAGCACCATCTTTTGTCTCAAAACTTCCCACAGACTTGGCCTGTGAAGAGGGAGTGTGTCAACATTTTAGATTCCACAACAAAGACCTTTATTATTCCACTTTGAAAAGGTTAATAATATCACACTTGAAGTAAAAAGGCTCGGTTAGGGATTCGGTTTGGATGTAATGATGTGCCAAAAGCTCTGAGACGCAAATTTATTTTGACTTACGGAGAGTTACATAGCACTCACCCCCTCAATAATAAATTAGGTTTAAGAGCAGAGTTCCCAAAGCAGCTCACTAAACTAATTGTAAGCTAATGTTTTTTTAACATTCATTTGGAATCTGTGAATAAGATTTTCCCCTTATATAAAAGTCCTCATTTGGCGATCCTGCTCAAAATGGATGTTTTGTTTGGACAATTTCGCTGCTGGGCATTTGGGTATATCTTCTAGTCACCATGTTAATTTTGAGTTAGCAGTATTTGATTTGGATCTGAGGCTGGGATAGCTGTGTAATCTTAAGGCCGTGGCCCTAAATGACATTTTATTTTTCAGTACACAGCCACAAGTTTAAAACTGAGGTCATTCCTTTTTAGGTTTGAGTTTGCTCGTAGTGGATGTAATTGTGCAGCTCCTGAGGTCTCCGAGCACTTCGAGACTTCTTTTGAGAAGGATTCTCATCAGCATCATCTCATGGCTTTTCACTTCTGCCTCTCTTACAACCACAAATGCC
>BRZM01000940.1:7694-29200 GCA_033238685.1 Lates japonicus
AAAAAAAAAGTGGTGCCACTAGTTTAGATCATATTCTCCTTCTTCAATTGACTATAACACAGGTTAATGTTTAGATGTTTAACCTGTGAAAAGAATGCAGTCCTGTGTAGTTGTGTGCTGGTTCAGGTTATACAAAATGCATGTTTGACTTTAAGGCTGGACAAACTATTTTCCTAATAAGAAGGCATGTAAATTAAGCTTAGGCATGTTTACTCTACCCTGCACGTTGGTGGGAACGGGCACCTCTGCACTGTTTTCTCCACAGCTCTGTTTCTTAGTATTTCTTGCTTCCACATTCCTGCAACCTCCTGTTCCCTGCTGCTGTGGAGGAGAAGAACTTTTAACTGCTCTGCATGGCATTTTACAAAGGAGGAACACACACTTTCAGTCGTTAACCTCCCTTTTTATTGCCCTAATGTAGCTGGGAGAGAAAGGTGCCATGTGCAGGCTTTTTCATTGTCTGTGTCCACTGACTGTTTTACACATATGGTAAAGTGCTTTAGAGATTCATAACTATTTGAGCTGAGAAAATTTTGTATCATGAGTTGAGGAGATGGAGGAATGTAGGCATGAAATCTTACCTGATCAGACAGTTTCTAAATTAATGTTGTGAGTGAATGATGGAAGAACAAGATGAGGTGAACAGGGCACAATTGGAGGAATGGGTGCAGCTGTAACTGCAACAGTCACTCCACCCCAATTCACATTCTCCTCACCCTCCCGATCATCTCACCGCTGTTGGCAGCCCCACACCCCACACTAAACAAATATACAACCCAGTCTGGTCGTGTTTTGCTTCCTCTCTCTCCCCTGCAACTGTCTTACCCCCATTTTTTTGAAGCTTTTTCTCTCCACATTTTTTTCTGCCTCCATCTACCCTCTCTTTCTGTCTCCCTGACCCTCTTTCCTGTCAATTCTCTGGTCTTTCTCCCAGAGACCAGCTCGTGCAGACAGGAAGTGTGGCCTCCTCTGGGTTTGGGCCCATCAGTGCAGTGTTTATTGTCCTAACCTCAGAGAATTAGCATCGAAGACACAAGAGTACAAAGTCAAGGGCATCAGAGCGGGTGGAGATTGCAGGGGAGGGAGAGGAAGCAAAACACGACCAGACTGGGTTGTATATTTGTTTAGTGTGGGGTGTGGGGCTGCCAACAGCGGTGAGATGATCGGGAGGGTGAGGAGAATGTGAATTGGGGTGGAGTGACTGTTGCAGTTACAGCTGCACCCATTCCTCCAATTGTGCCCTGTTCACCTCATCTTGTTCTTCCATCATTCACTCACAACATTAATTTAGAAACTGTCTGATCAGGTAAGATTTCATGCCTACATTCCTCCATCTCCTCAACTCATGATACAAAATTTTCTCAGCTCAAATAGTTATGAATCTCTAAAGCACTTTACCATATGTGTAAAACAGTCAGTGGACACAGACAATGAAAAAGCCTGCACATGGCACCTTTCTCTCCCAGCTACATTAGGGCAATAAAAAGGGAGGTTAACGACTGAAAGTGTGTGTTCCTCCTTTGTAAAATGCCATGCAGAGCAGTTAAAAGTTCTTCTCCTCCACAGCAGCAGGGAACAGGAGGTTGCAGGAATGTGGAAGCAAGAAATACTAAGAAACAGAGCTGTGGAGAAAACAGTGCAGAGGTGCCCGTTCCCACCAACGTGCAGGGTAGAGTAAACATGCCTAAGCTTAATTTACATGCCTTCTTATTAGGAAAATAGTTTGTCCAGCCTTAAAGTCAAACATGCATTTTGTATAACCTGAACCAGCACACAACTACACAGGACTGCATTCTTTTCACAGGTTAAACATCTAAACATTAACCTGTGTTATAGTCAATTGAAGAAGGAGAATATGATCTAAACTAGTGGCACCACTTTTTTTTTAAACTTTTGACGCTGTCTATGCAAACCCTCATTTCTTGCATATGCATTACGACCACTTCAACCATCCATCCATCCATTATGTATGCCATCCTTTAGAGCTGTGGAGGCGGGTGAACCCTGAGCTTTGACCTAAAGAGACAAACAACCATTCACTCTCTCGCGCCCGCACTCACGGGCAATTTAGAGTCACCTAGACCTAATTCAGAGTTTGTGATTGTGGGAGGTGCTCTGGCTTCCTCCCACAATCCAAAGACACAAAATGTTGTTGGGAGGTTGGGAAGCCAGAGAACCTGGAGGAAACCCACGCAGACACAGGGGGAACATGCAAACTCCACACAGAAAAGCTTCAACCAGAATTCAGACCCGGAACCTTCTTGCCGTGAGGCGACAGTGCTAACCACTGCACCACTGCCCCCACTTCAACCACAGTGATTTGTCTTCAGTTACATATCACCAGTATTATTGTTACTATGGGGGTAGTAGTATAATAAGTAGGAACATATCTAACAGATTTTGCTTTATATTTTTACATTTACATCATATTTCTTGTATCTTGTTATTACATACATACATATATCACATAACAATACCATGTAGTATAAGATCCACAAGGGGCTGAACATTTAAGAGCATCGGAGAACATTTATGTAATTCACATAGCTACTGCACTACTTTTGTACAGTAGTTATTTTGTACAAGTATTTGCACAATACACTGTATTGTAGTGTGTATATTATACAGTATAAGGAGGAAAGTGAAGGAGATTATGAAAAATAAAGCTAATTTTGAGAAGCTGTTTGTTTATTTTGTGCCCACTTGTGATCTATGTCTCATTCCCCAGACACTATATTTTTAAACTATATCACTGCTATATCACTATATCACTTCTGGTTCTAACTCATGAGAGAAATATCTGGTTCTTTCACAACTTAATCCTTCCTATGTTCCTATGTTCACCAGCTAGTTGCTAACCTGGCAGGTAGTGCACAGTGGGTTTATCATAGCTTTTTTGTTTTATTAAAACCGCTGCATGAAATGACACTGATGTAAGCAGTTACAGTGACACAAAACAATGAAATTGTGGGATGTAAAACTAAAACAATGTGCTGAAAGACGCTAAAAATCTCATCACTATGAGCATCACTATGACCCATCACTTTCACAGAACATATAGTTGCTTGATCTAATGTTAATATATTATTTAAAAAAATTTGATTAGTGCAGTTTGAAAATTTAGACTGTATGAATTTTTCCAGATAAAAGTCTGAGGACCAAAACATCTTGTTAATAGAATGAGTTTAAGTGACTGATAATGTGCAGGATTAAATGGCTTTCTTTGCAGCTTTAGATTAAATTGGAATTTCTTTGAGCGAAAGGTCAGTCGCTCTATGGTCAAGAAGGCACTAACTGTAACTGCAACAAATACCACCAAAAGTAGGCAAGAAGCCACATGCAACAACCATATCCTCTGGATGGTGTGATTGCACTGTAGAGGAGGTGGGATAATTCATATAAACCTATAATTAGTGTTAAATACACTGCCTTCCCTTCAATTACTTCAATCAGAAACATGTGGAGGGCCCTTTTTAGCGGAGAGATGGTCGACTCACACAGTACAGAGAAGTAAAGAAACAGAGAAACTTCTATAATGCTTTGTAAACCAAGTCAAATGTCAATGGCTTAAGCAGTTAAAGCTAATTCCCATGGTTTGTGGTATTATGAAATGCCAAAAAGCATGAAGCCAAAGGTGGCCAGTAAGACAGAGTACCCACATTCAGCATGAGCCAAGAAATTATCTGTCTCATTAGGAGAAGAAAAGCGTTTCAGTTGGTGTTGTTAGTGACCAAGTACAGTAAAAACTTGCAGAGAAAACTCAGAGGGCCGAGCTCTCCTGGTGCTCTGCTTCTCTCTTCTGAAATGCAAGTCATTTTTCTTCTTGAAAAAATGCAAAAGGAGAGAAAGCGACAGAGTGCAGAAGCAGAGCACCAGCCATGCCCACATTGTGAGCAGCCAAAAAGAAAGTTGGCCATTAGTACAGCAATTTTACCTGCTAAAATTAAGTGGATTACAAATAAAGTAAATGGGGTAATGACTCAGTTGTTGCAGTAATAGATTTGTCACCAGTGTCCAGAATAAGGTGGGAATACATGGATTTATGAGACAGTTTGGAGGTCAGCCACTTACGGGAACTACTTTGTGTTTGTTTGCCTTTGTTTAGCAGTGAAGGAAACATCTATGCACATAAATCCTTCAGTAGTGATTGGGCTGTGGTCCAGCTCAGATGTTACACAGAGTTTCACGCTTGTGCCTCTGAATTTGCCAAGAGAGGGGGAAAAAAATCAAGGGAGGCCACACAACTCCAGTATAATGAAACTTTAAAAAAGTGAACGGACACACAGTGTGACATCGGGAGAGACTTACTTAAGGAGGATTAGAGTTGCAGTTGTTTTGCTCCTGGTTAGGACCAGAGCTGGGCAAGCCATGCATGACAAATCCTATAGATGTAAATGATGGAAGACCGTGAGGATTTAGCTGTACAGGGGCCGAAGGCCTGGCACTATGAAGAAGGGGGAAATCTCTGCCATTTCATCCACTGAGCTCTGTGACTCTAATCAGGAAAATCTCCCTGAAGAGTAGAACTTGAGATGAAACCGCAAAATGTCTGGAAGGAGTTGACTCTAGGGGGAAAGCTGGGGTAAGGTAAGATACGGCAGCCGGGCCTGACCTTAATCTTGAGCACTGAAACGGTTATGAGGACCTGCCCTAGATAGAGGCACTGATTATTTTAAATGCAGGCTCTAGTGTCTGATGAATCAGCCGGCCTGGCTATCAAAACAAGGTCCCACGCCTGGGAAAAGGAAAAAGATGGTGAGCTGTGGTGGCCCAAAGCTCAGGACTCGCTAAGTATGTCCGCAGCTCTTACCCCAGCTGTCCTGCCACTTTCAAATCTCTGTGAATTTTGGCTGTTGGGTTGAACTGGCAGAGGAATGCTTTCATGTTGCTTCTTAGGGACTGGAATGGAAGTATTAAAGCAATTCAAAACATGACCCTAATTCATTAAAAGTCATCTGTTTCCTATAAGCGTGTGCTAATTAATGGCCATGGCCGTGGGGAAATGAGAGGCTGCCTAGATGAGAGGCAGAGAGAGAGAGGAAAGAGGGAAATAGAGAAAGAGAAAAGTTTGTGCGGGCTGGGGAATTAGAGGACACAGAGATGCTATACATTACTTACTGTCCCATGTTTCAAATGGGATTACAGCTCAAGTTAGACAAGAGGGCTGCGTTCAAAAATCATTTGCACTTTCACAATGTTTTGATTAAGACCAATTTGCTGTATTTGTTTGGCGACTGGAAAAGCAGGGTAAACAAAAAAGAGGGTGAGTTTCCTCTGTGTTTACTTTAACATGGAGGGAACAGCATATGCTTGTATACTACTTATGACAGCAATTTTCTCAATCCTTGCAAGATGCATGGGAGTGATTAAGGGAAAAATGTGCACCGTGGTGGTCACAGTTTTTCTGGCAATCAGCAGGAGGAAAAAGATGCCGGAGAAAGCCTTGGGTTTTTTTTTTTTTCTAGACATTTTTCCTGCACCTGGACTCATCCCTGATCAATATAGAAACATCAGAGATCATTTTCATAGAACAAAATGTAATAGAGACTTCTTCTTCTCTCCTCACCTGTTCTTCATATTTCAATAATCAGATCCAAATGGGGTCAGTGGATATGACCAAGTTTTCTTTGTGTGGAATGAGACAGTCTTGCACAGGAACTGCAGTAGATTTCAGCTACGTGGAAAGACATGCAGTACCTGGAGATTTCCTGTAAAGACAACCATCGGCCAATTTTCAGACCATGGCAAAAGGAAGTCTTCTTTTCTCCATATCAGACAGTCTAGATTAAATCAGCATCTGCAGTCTGGGGGAACACAGGATCAGCAGACCAGAGAGCCTCTGGTAGCAAAGAGAAAGCCTCTTTCCCTGCTCCACATCTCTCCCACCAAATCTTAAAATGCTCACACCCCATCTGCTGCAGACCTGCCATGTTTGCACAGCTGCTGCTTTCTCAATCTTTCTCCGTATTGCAAACCGTTTCTTACACTCCCACTGCAAGAGAATAACATCACAGAAGCCCCCAGGTACCACAGCTTCTGCTCGACTGTGGAAGACGAGTAACCAAGCCCCAGGATGACCAAGGCCTGAGTGGCCCACCGGACGTCCGCTCTCACGGTCGGACCGGACATGCCGGTGTTGACAGAGAAATATGAGGACGTCTTCACTGGAAGCACAGTCACTTTTCTTTTTTTCTGAATCTAATAAAGATTCCCAGAAAAGTCTTGGTTGACTACATGACTGTCAGCAGCACTTGATTTCTTACCGCCCACCAGCTCAGGCAATATATCTTTACATCAGTCTAAGTAAAACTCTGACAGACTGTTGCCCAGTTCTGACACTAATGCAGCTGTTTTTATGCACCACAGTGTCGAGCGGTAAATGTGACACTTGCTCTTATTCTTGACTGCCCTCAGCAAATATATTTAAAGCAATTTAAAATAATATTAGCTCTCTCTCTGTCTAGGCTTGAGCTTCC
This sequence comes from Lates japonicus, assembly GCA_033238685.1. Taxonomy (NCBI): domain Eukaryota; kingdom Metazoa; phylum Chordata; class Actinopteri; family Centropomidae; genus Lates; species Lates japonicus. Next base: position 14,171 of record BRZM01000940.1, read on the forward strand.
ATTGTGGACAGTGTGTTTAAAGGGTTATTAAGAAAGGTCTGGCAATAACAGTAGGGCAGTAATTAAAATTTTATTCTGAGAGTTTAATTTGATGCTTGCGGTGATTTTGTCTGCACTGAGAATCCCTCTGTGATGTCTTGGATGCATTTGATTCTACCCACACTTGCAGTTCTAGGGATTTCTCAATCACTCCACCACTTTGGTCCAGACTTAAGTTTTAAAGTATTGGATGCAAGGCCATGAAATCTTGTATGGAAATTCATGGTTCACCAGAGGATGAGTCCTAATCATTGCTTATCCTCGTTTTCCTCTTGCGCCAGCACAAGATTGATAGTTTTGGTTTTGAGTGAAATATCTCAAAAACTATTTTATGAATTTTTGCTAAATGTGCTTCAGATATTCAAAGTCCCCTGAGGATGAGTTTTCCTTTCTTTTCCACTGGAATATCTCCACAGCTGCTTGACAGACTGGCACAAAATTTGGTACAGACACTCAGAATGCCTGGACGTCTAATGGTCTGAGTGAAATGGTTTATCTCCATAACTATTGGATTGTCATGAAATTTGGTATACACACATTCCAGTCTCCCACAGTCTCCCACTTCAGTAGATATTTATACCCAAGTATCTGCAAAACTAATGACATTCCTATCAACCTCAGCTGTTCTTTGAGTTTTGTGTTCATTCAAAAATGTTAATTTTGTGGCACCATACAGGAGTAACTCTCAAAATTTTGTTGTATTTTACTACAGTGACAATAAAGGTCTTAGCATGTTAACATGTGAAGGTCAAAGATGGTGAAAATTGTAATTGGATGCTAAACATCACCACGTCAGCATGCTGTTGTGTAGCAGTTAGCTCAAAGCACCTCCTGTTAGCATGGCTGTAAACTTGTTGTTCATTGTTGTTTTTTGTCTTGTTGCTGATGCCACGAATATAAAATGCCCCACTTCCTGCATGAAAGAGGATCTATGTGCAGTATATAGTGATACCATGTGAATGTGAATATTTTTGATGCAAAGTGCACTGTAATCAAAAAATAAATAAGTAAAAAAATCTAAATCTTGAGTTGGTTCAGACCCACCCCCATCTGTGCATCTGATGCAATATTCCCTCAGTACAGAAATCAAGATGGAGGTTAAAAGCAGGTGAAATACCATAGTGTCATGAAAAGCACACTGGAGATGAATGGGAGCCATCAGCGACCATTAGGAATAATTTGAAAAGTTTGGGGAGCAAACAGACCCTTAAAAACTTCAAAACATGTTTAATGCCAGAGTGGGGTGGGATGTTAATGCCAAAGATAAAAAATGTTGACATAAAATGTTTCAAATCTGCTTTGAGGGTGTGTGTGTGTGAGTGTGTTATGTGGGAGCTCTTTTTAACAGGGCTGTCCCACGCAGGTTCAAGGTCAAGGTGAGATTAAATTTCCCCCTTAGTCGACACTGTTGATAAGAACTCTGGGATATGTAAACACTCTCTCACTCCCACTCCCGCCTTTGTCTTTCACACACAGAAATGCACATAGTACCACACTGCCAAAGACAGGCAAATATAATCAATCTGTTTTCATATTTCAGGGAGCTGTGGAAATTTTATCATGGGTGATTTATCTTCTCTGTAAGCGGCAGATTTCCATGTTTTCTCGGGGCAAACAGTTTGGTAGTCAGGAGGCTCTACTGAACTTGTTTTCATAGATTAGACAAAACCATGGACTGTATCCCGCCCAAACACTCAGCCACACACACACACACAGCAGCCTGCTGTCTCCTTCCTCAACAATACCATGTATTTTTGGACAGAGCCACTGGTCCTATAGTTGGTGCAGCTCCAGGATATTTTTAGGTGGATTCTCTTTTAGCATTTTGCTTGTGTTGTATATTTAACAGGCGTGTTTCCAATCCTATTTTCTGTACTTCTCATGCTTCACCAGCAGTCAGTTCCAGCCTCTCTGTTGGCTGCTGCTTTACTTTGGCTGTAGACACAAAAACACATGTGTTTGAGAAGGAGGCAGCAGCACTGACAAGGAAGGGTGTGGTAATAAATGTCCAAAATTCATGGTAGGCTGGGAGTTAAGTTTAGCCCACTTGAGCTGGCAACTACCGGGGAGGCCCAGCAACAAACATATAGAGGAGAACGAAGGGAGGAGTGTGATAGGGTGAGCCAGAAAATGCCAGTGTGTGAGAGACAGAGGCATAGTGTTGTCATTTAATCTGTCATCAACAACCCAACAGTGCTGTATCACGCTATCATGTCTCCGTCTCTTTCTCTTCGCTGTTTATAAATGGCATATGTGACTAATACATCTATCGCTGTCCACTGTCTAGACACATTGGAGCAGAATGTTCTGTGTCTGCAAGTGGACACCAAAGCTGTGATTAATTTCTGTTCAGCGCAAACAGAAATGGTATACACATTATGTGCAAATGGGCTTGCAGCATACGAAAGATGGTTCAGTCACATACAGTACATACGTAGCTTCAGGTGTGGCAGTGTCGGTCAATTTGTCAATCCATCACTTTGGATCAGACCGAATATCTCAACTATTGACCGATGGATTGCTATAAAATTTTGTTAAGATATTCATTGTCCCCAGAGGATAGTGAAATGTTTTCACAAAAATTGGAAGGATTGCCATGACATTTGGAGCAGATATCTACAATATCCAGACAATTAATAATATTTATATTAATATTATATATTCATGTTCATGGTTTTGAGTGAGATGTTTCAACAACTACTGGATAGATACTTTCACGACTTCCTTTAATGAGTCCAGCACTTGGGTTTATGACCAAATATCTGCAAAACATAAACTTTGTATTTAGTGCTGATTAGCAAATGTTATCATGCTAAGATGATGAACGTGGCAAACATTACAAGGCTAACTGTTAGCATGTTAGAATGCTAACTTTAAAATTTGACTTAAAGCACTGCTGTGCCTAAGTGCAGACCTGCTAGCATAGCTGTAGACCCTTAGTCTTGCTGTACAGCATTTTCCTCAACTGATTTCTGGTTAGTTTTCCCACTGCCTGACCTTCTAAAATAAACAGATAATACTCAACATAACACTGTAAATTCAGCACACCTCACACAGCAACACAGGGTTTTAAACTGAATTCTAATAAGGTAAGACTTATTTGCAGAACAGTCAGTCACTACATGTTTTCCTCCTTTTCAAATAAATCACTCCTTCGCCAGATTCCCAGGATGACAAAGGAGAATGTGGTTGAGAAATTCATTCCTATCATTCCTGCTTGGCGGGTGGGAGTGGATTCACCTCAAGTGTTTGAATCAACCTGTTGGGACTCAGATCTATTATCTCTGTTATGTCTTATGATACAGAGCAGATCTGGCAGCTTTGCAGTAGAGTAGACAATAAATCTAGAATGACAGAAAAGTATCAGTTTTCATCAGTGTCCCACTGATTATGGGTTGGTCCATCAAGAGTTTTGTATTGAAAGCGTGAAATAACTTTATCCCACAGAAGTGGCAGAGTGTAGTAGCTGGTGATAAAGTCGCCAGTTGTACAACCAAGTGCAAATCATTAAGACTTTATCCCCGTAGCAACCTAACTCATGCTTATGTGGTGAAATGTTTACTCAGAGCCAATATTTAATAATAAGTTATGTACCAAGTTGAAATAAATAAAAATTCAGGATTTAGTGCCAGAAACCATTATGGTCCCAAAATGAAGCATTCCCTCAGTGTTTGGGTTTGTGGGCTGTCAGTAGTGGTGAGGACTCAAGCTCTCTGGTGAAACACATTCATGCCCAGCATGCATAGCAGCAGGGAGGGTGTTTATGAAGCTGCCACTTTTCTTTCTTTCTTTCTCTCTTCTCTTTCTGATCTCTCTCTGTCACTCTCATTTACTGTCTCCCTCTCTCTCCTTTTCTCCCCTATTTCTCACTCTATGTCCTGACAGCAGCAGTACATGGCCTCTGCTTCTCACTTTGTAGGTCGAGTTTGAAACCCAACACTGGCACCAGGAGTCACCTTCCAGGCATGGCTCAAATGCCCACCACCATCCCTGTGCCCTGTAGTCACAAGACTAAGGTGGGACAGGAGGTCAGGATCGAAGGCAAAGCTGTTGCATCGGGCCTGTAGGTGGATCCCCCTCTTGTGATGCTTACGTAACCTCAGATACTTGCTGGAGGGCATTGGATGGGGCAGCAGCTCGAGGCACACGATCAAAGCACATCTCCATCCGTTTGATCAGTGCTGGGGCCAGTGTGACCTTCCATAAACCTGCGTGACTTCCCCTTTAGCAGTCATCTTGCTCTCCTGCTCCCATTCTGAGGATTCAGTTTCAGTGCAGCCATGCAGTGGATTCCCATTATACACGCAGGTTTATGGAAGGTCACACTGGCCCCAGCACTGATCAAACGGATGGAGATGTGCTTTGATCGTGTGCCTCGAGCTGCTGCCCCATCCAATGCCCTCCAGCAAGTATCTGAGGTTACGTAAGCATCACAAGAGGGGGATCCACCTACAGGCCCGATGCAACAGCTTTGCCTTCGATCCTGACCTCCTGTCCCACCTTAGTCTTGTGACTACAGGGCACAGGGATGGTGGTGGGCATTTGAGCCATGCCTGGAAGGTGACTCCTGGTGCCAGTGTTGGGTTTCAAACTCGACCTACAAAGTGAGAAGCAGAGGCCATGTACTGCTGCTGTCAGGACATAGAGTGAGAAATAGGGGAGAAAAGGAGAGAGAGGGAGACAGTAAATGAGAGTGACAGAGAGAGATCAGAAAGAGAAGAGAGAAAGAAAGAAAGAAAAGTGGCAGCTTCATAAACACCCTCCCTGCTGCTATGCATGCTGGGCATGAATGTGTTTCACCAGAGAGCTTGAGTCCTCACCACTACTGACAGCCCACAAACCCAAACACTGAGGGAATGCTTCATTTTGGGACCATAATGGTTTCTGGCACTAAATCCTGAATTTTTATTTATTTCAACTTGGTACATAACTTATTATTAAATATTGGCTCTGAGTAAACATTTCACCACATAAGCATGAGTTAGGTTGCTACGGGGATAAAGTCTTAATGATTTGCACTTGGTTGTACAACTGGCGACTTTATCACCAGCTACTACACTCTGCCACTTCTGTGGGATAAAGTTATTTCACGCTTTCAATACAAAACTCTTGATGGACCAACCCATAATCAGTGGGACACTGATGAAAACTGATACTTTTCTGTCATTCTAGATTTATTGTCTACTCTACTGCAAAGCTGCCAGATCTGCTCTGTATCATAAGACATAACAGAGATAATAGATCTGAGTCCCAACAGGTTGATTCAAACACTTGAGGTGAATCCACTCCCACCCGCCAAGCAGGAATGATAGGAATGAATTTCTCAACCACATTCTCCTTTGTCATCCTGGGAATCTGGCGAAGGAGTGATTTATTTGAAAAGGAGGAAAACATGTAGTGACTGACTGTTCTGCAAATAAGTCTTACCTTATTAGAATTCAGTTTAAAACCCTGTGTTGCTGTGTGAGGTGTGCTGAATTTACAGTGTTATGTTGAGTATTATCTGTTTATTTTAGAAGGTCAGGCAGTGGGAAAACTAACCAGAAATCAGTTGAGGAAAATGCTGTACAGCAAGACTAAGGGTCTACAGCTATGCTAGCAGGTCTGCACTTAGGCACAGCAGTGCTTTAAGTCAAATTTTAAAGTTAGCATTCTAACATGCTAACAGTTAGCCTTGTAATGTTTGCCACGTTCATCATCTTAGCATGATAACATTTGCTAATCAGCACTAAATACAAAGTTTATGTTTTGCAGATATTTGGTCATAAACCCAAGTGCTGGACTCATTAAAGGAAGTCGTGAAAGTATCTATCCAGTAGTTGTTGAAACATCTCACTCAAAACCATGAACATGAATATATAATATTAATATAAATATTATTAATTGTCTGGATATTGTAGATATCTGCTCCAAATGTCATGGCAATCCTTCCAATTTTTGTGAAAACATTTCACTATCCTCTGGGGGACAATGAATATCTTAACAAAATTTTATAGCAATCCATCGGTCAATAGTTGAGATATTCGGTCTGATCCAAAGTGATGGATTGACAAATTGACCGACACTGCCACACCTGAAGCTACGTATGTACTGTATGTGACTGAACCATCTTTCGTATGCTGCAAGCCCATTTGCACATAATGTGTATACCATTTCTGTTTGCGCTGAACAGAAATTAATCACAGCTTTGGTGTCCACTTGCAGACACAGAACATTCTGCTCCAATGTGTCTAGACAGTGGACAGCGATAGATGTATTAGTCACATATGCCATTTATAAACAGCGAAGAGAAAGAGACGGAGACATGATAGCGTGATACAGCACTGTTGGGTTGTTGATGACAGATTAAATGACAACACTATGCCTCTGTCTCTCACACACTGGCATTTTCTGGCTCACCCTATCACACTCCTCCCTTCGTTCTCCTCTATATGTTTGTTGCTGGGCCTCCCCGGTAGTTGCCAGCTCAAGTGGGCTAAACTTAACTCCCAGCCTACCATGAATTTTGGACATTTATTACCACACCCTTCCTTGTCAGTGCTGCTGCCTCCTTCTCAAACACATGTGTTTTTGTGTCTACAGCCAAAGTAAAGCAGCAGCCAACAGAGAGGCTGGAACTGACTGCTGGTGAAGCATGAGAAGTACAGAAAATAGGATTGGAAACACGCCTGTTAAATATACAACACAAGCAAAATGCTAAAAGAGAATCCACCTAAAAATATCCTGGAGCTGCACCAACTATAGGACCAGTGGCTCTGTCCAAAAATACATGGTATTGTTGAGGAAGGAGACAGCAGGCTGCTGTGTGTGTGTGTGTGGCTGAGTGTTTGGGCGGGATACAGTCCATGGTTTTGTCTAATCTATGAAAACAAGTTCAGTAGAGCCTCCTGACTACCAAACTGTTTGCCCCGAGAAAACATGGAAATCTGCCGCTTACAGAGAAGATAAATCACCCATGATAAAATTTCCACAGCTCCCTGAAATATGAAAACAGATTGATTATATTTGCCTGTCTTTGGCAGTGTGGTACTATGTGCATTTCTGTGTGTGAAAGACAAAGGCGGGAGTGGGAGTGAGAGAGTGTTTACATATCCCAGAGTTCTTATCAACAGTGTCGACTAAGGGGGAAATTTAATCTCACCTTGACCTTGAACCTGCGTGGGACAGCCCTGTTAAAAAGAGCTCCCACATAACACACTCACACACACACACCCTCAAAGCAGATTTGAAACATTTTATGTCAACATTTTTTATCTTTGGCATTAACATCCCACCCCACTCTGGCATTAAACATGTTTTGAAGTTTTTAAGGGTCTGTTTGCTCCCCAAACTTTTCAAATTATTCCTAATGGTCGCTGATGGCTCCCATTCATCTCCAGTGTGCTTTTCATGACACTATGGTATTTCACCTGCTTTTAACCTCCATCTTGATTTCTGTACTGAGGGAATATTGCATCAGATGCACAGATGGGGGTGGGTCTGAACCAACTCAAGATTTAGATTTTTTTACTTATTTATTTTTTGATTACAGTGCACTTTGCATCAAAAATATTCACATTCACATGGTATCACTATATACTGCACATAGATCCTCTTTCATGCAGGAAGTGGGGCATTTTATATTCGTGGCATCAGCAACAAGACAAAAAACAACAATGAACAACAAGTTTACAGCCATGCTAACAGGAGGTGCTTTGAGCTAACTGCTACACAACAGCATGCTGACGTGGTGATGTTTAGCATCCAATTACAATTTTCACCATCTTTGACCTTCACATGTTAACATGCTAAGACCTTTATTGTCACTGTAGTAAAATACAACAAAATTTTGAGAGTTACTCCTGTATGGTGCCACAAAATTAACATTTTTGAATGAACACAAAACTCAAAGAACAGCTGAGGTTGATAGGAATGTCATTAGTTTTGCAGATACTTGGGTATAAATATCTACTGAAGTGGGAGACTGTGGGAGACTGGAATGTGTGTATACCAAATTTCATGACAATCCAATAGTTATGGAGATAAACCATTTCACTCAGACCATTAGACGTCCAGGCATTCTGAGTGTCTGTACCAAATTTTGTGCCAGTCTGTCAAGCAGCTGTGGAGATATTCCAGTGGAAAAGAAAGGAAAACTCATCCTCAGGGGACTTTGAATATCTGAAGCACATTTAGCAAAAATTCATAAAATAGTTTTTGAGATATTTCACTCAAAACCAAAACTATCAATCTTGTGCTGGCGCAAGAGGAAAACGAGGATAAGCAATGATTAGGACTCATCCTCTGGTGAACCATGAATTTCCATACAAGATTTCATGGCCTTGCATCCAATACTTTAAAACTTAAGTCTGGACCAAAGTGGTGGAGTGATTGAGAAATCCCTAGAACTGCAAGTGTGGGTAGAATCAAATGCATCCAAGACATCACAGAGGGATTCTCAGTGCAGACAAAATCACCGCAAGCATCAAATTAAACTCTCAGAATAAAATTTTAATTACTGCCCTACTGTTATTGCCAGACCTTTCTTAATAACCCTTTAAACACACTGTCCACAATGGAAGCTCAAGCCTAGACAGAGAGAGAGCTAATATTATTTTAAATTGCTTTAAATATATTTGCTGAGGGCAGTCAAGAATAAGAGCAAGTGTCACATTTACCGCTCGACACTGTGGTGCATAAAAACAGCTGCATTAGTGTCAGAACTGGGCAACAGTCTGTCAGAGTTTTACTTAGACTGATGTAAAGATATATTGCCTGAGCTGGTGGGCGGTAAGAAATCAAGTGCTGCTGACAGTCATGTAGTCAACCAAGACTTTTCTGGGAATCTTTATTAGATTCAGAAAAAAAGAAAAGTGACTGTGCTTCCAGTGAAGACGTCCTCATATTTCTCTGTCAACACCGGCATGTCCGGTCCGACCGTGAGAGCGGACGTCCGGTGGGCCACTCAGGCCTTGGTCATCCTGGGGCTTGGTTACTCGTCTTCCACAGTCGAGCAGAAGCTGTGGTACCTGGGGGCTTCTGTGATGTTATTCTCTTGCAGTGGGAGTGTAAGAAACGGTTTGCAATACGGAGAAAGATTGAGAAAGCAGCAGCTGTGCAAACATGGCAGGTCTGCAGCAGATGGGGTGTGAGCATTTTAAGATTTGGTGGGAGAGATGTGGAGCAGGGAAAGAGGCTTTCTCTTTGCTACCAGAGGCTCTCTGGTCTGCTGATCCTGTGTTCCCCCAGACTGCAGATGCTGATTTAATCTAGACTGTCTGATATGGAGAAAAGAAGACTTCCTTTTGCCATGGTCTGAAAATTGGCCGATGGTTGTCTTTACAGGAAATCTCCAGGTACTGCATGTCTTTCCACGTAGCTGAAATCTACTGCAGTTCCTGTGCAAGACTGTCTCATTCCACACAAAGAAAACTTGGTCATATCCACTGACCCCATTTGGATCTGATTATTGAAATATGAAGAACAGGTGAGGAGAGAAGAAGAAGTCTCTATTACATTTTGTTCTATGAAAATGATCTCTGATGTTTCTATATTGATCAGGGATGAGTCCAGGTGCAGGAAAAATGTCTAGAAAAAAAAAAAACCCAAGGCTTTCTCCGGCATCTTTTTCCTCCTGCTGATTGCCAGAAAAACTGTGACCACCACGGTGCACATTTTTCCCTTAATCACTCCCATGCATCTTGCAAGGATTGAGAAAATTGCTGTCATAAGTAGTATACAAGCATATGCTGTTCCCTCCATGTTAAAGTAAACACAGAGGAAACTCACCCTCTTTTTTGTTTACCCTGCTTTTCCAGTCGCCAAACAAATACAGCAAATTGGTCTTAATCAAAACATTGTGAAAGTGCAAATGATTTTTGAACGCAGCCCTCTTGTCTAACTTGAGCTGTAATCCCATTTGAAACATGGGACAGTAAGTAATGTATAGCATCTCTGTGTCCTCTAATTCCCCAGCCCGCACAAACTTTTCTCTTTCTCTATTTCCCTCTTTCCTCTCTCTCTCTGCCTCTCATCTAGGCAGCCTCTCATTTCCCCACGGCCATGGCCATTAATTAGCACACGCTTATAGGAAACAGATGACTTTTAATGAATTAGGGTCATGTTTTGAATTGCTTTAATACTTCCATTCCAGTCCCTAAGAAGCAACATGAAAGCATTCCTCTGCCAGTTCAACCCAACAGCCAAAATTCACAGAGATTTGAAAGTGGCAGGACAGCTGGGGTAAGAGCTGCGGACATACTTAGCGAGTCCTGAGCTTTGGGCCACCACAGCTCACCATCTTTTTCCTTTTCCCAGGCGTGGGACCTTGTTTTGATAGCCAGGCCGGCTGATTCATCAGACACTAGAGCCTGCATTTAAAATAATCAGTGCCTCTATCTAGGGCAGGTCCTCATAACCGTTTCAGTGCTCAAGATTAAGGTCAGGCCCGGCTGCCGTATCTTACCTTACCCCAGCTTTCCCCCTAGAGTCAACTCCTTCCAGACATTTTGCGGTTTCATCTCAAGTTCTACTCTTCAGGGAGATTTTCCTGATTAGAGTCACAGAGCTCAGTGGATGAAATGGCAGAGATTTCCCCCTTCTTCATAGTGCCAGGCCTTCGGCCCCTGTACAGCTAAATCCTCACGGTCTTCCATCATTTACATCTATAGGATTTGTCATGCATGGCTTGCCCAGCTCTGGTCCTAACCAGGAGCAAAACAACTGCAACTCTAATCCTCCTTAAGTAAGTCTCTCCCGATGTCACACTGTGTGTCCGTTCACTTTTTTAAAGTTTCATTATACTGGAGTTGTGTGGCCTCCCTTGATTTTTTTCCCCCTCTCTTGGCAAATTCAGAGGCACAAGCGTGAAACTCTGTGTAACATCTGAGCTGGACCACAGCCCAATCACTACTGAAGGATTTATGTGCATAGATGTTTCCTTCACTGCTAAACAAAGGCAAACAAACACAAAGTAGTTCCCGTAAGTGGCTGACCTCCAAACTGTCTCATAAATCCATGTATTCCCACCTTATTCTGGACACTGGTGACAAATCTATTACTGCAACAACTGAGTCATTACCCCATTTACTTTATTTGTAATCCACTTAATTTTAGCAGGTAAAATTGCTGTACTAATGGCCAACTTTCTTTTTGGCTGCTCACAATGTGGGCATGGCTGGTGCTCTGCTTCTGCACTCTGTCGCTTTCTCTCCTTTTGCATTTTTTCAAGAAGAAAAATGACTTGCATTTCAGAAGAGAGAAGCAGAGCACCAGGAGAGCTCGGCCCTCTGAGTTTTCTCTGCAAGTTTTTACTGTACTTGGTCACTAACAACACCAACTGAAACGCTTTTCTTCTCCTAATGAGACAGATAATTTCTTGGCTCATGCTGAATGTGGGTACTCTGTCTTACTGGCCACCTTTGGCTTCATGCTTTTTGGCATTTCATAATACCACAAACCATGGGAATTAGCTTTAACTGCTTAAGCCATTGACATTTGACTTGGTTTACAAAGCATTATAGAAGTTTCTCTGTTTCTTTACTTCTCTGTACTGTGTGAGTCGACCATCTCTCCGCTAAAAAGGGCCCTCCACATGTTTCTGATTGAAGTAATTGAAGGGAAGGCAGTGTATTTAACACTAATTATAGGTTTATATGAATTATCCCACCTCCTCTACAGTGCAATCACACCATCCAGAGGATATGGTTGTTGCATGTGGCTTCTTGCCTACTTTTGGTGGTATTTGTTGCAGTTACAGTTAGTGCCTTCTTGACCATAGAGCGACTGACCTTTCGCTCAAAGAAATTCCAATTTAATCTAAAGCTGCAAAGAAAGCCATTTAATCCTGCACATTATCAGTCACTTAAACTCATTCTATTAACAAGATGTTTTGGTCCTCAGACTTTTATCTGGAAAAATTCATACAGTCTAAATTTTCAAACTGCACTAATCAAATTTTTTTAAATAATATATTAACATTAGATCAAGCAACTATATGTTCTGTGAAAGTGATGGGTCATAGTGATGCTCATAGTGATGAGATTTTTAGCGTCTTTCAGCACATTGTTTTAGTTTTACATCCCACAATTTCATTGTTTTGTGTCACTGTAACTGCTTACATCAGTGTCATTTCATGCAGCGGTTTTAATAAAACAAAAAAGCTATGATAAACCCACTGTGCACTACCTGCCAGGTTAGCAACTAGCTGGTGAACATAGGAACATAGGAAGGATTAAGTTGTGAAAGAACCAGATATTTCTCTCATGAGTTAGAACCAGAAGTGATATAGTGATATAGCAGTGATATAGTTTAAAAATATAGTGTCTGGGGAATGAGACATAGATCACAAGTGGGCACAAAATAAACAAACAGCTTCTCAAAATTAGCTTTATTTTTCATAATCTCCTTCACTTTCCTCCTTATACTGTATAATATACACACTACAATACAGTGTATTGTGCAAATACTTGTACAAAATAACTACTGTACAAAAGTAGTGCAGTAGCTATGTGAATTACATAAATGTTCTCCGATGCTCTTAAATGTTCAGCCCCTTGTGGATCTTATACTACATGGTATTGTTATGTGATATATGTATGTATGTAATAACAAGATACAAGAAATATGATGTAAATGTAAAAATATAAAGCAAAATCTGTTAGATATGTTCCTACTTATTATACTACTACCCCCATAGTAACAATAATACTGGTGATATGTAACTGAAGACAAATCACTGTGGTTGAAGTGGGGGCAGTGGTGCAGTGGTTAGCACTGTCGCCTCACGGCAAGAAGGTTCCGGGTCTGAATTCTGGTTGAAGCTTTTCTGTGTGGAGTTTGCATGTTCCCCCTGTGTCTGCGTGGGTTTCCTCCAGGTTCTCTGGCTTCCCAACCTCCCAACTTTAACCTGACCTGCATGTCTTTGGATTGTGGGAGGAAGCCAGAGCACCTCCCACAATCCACAAACATGCAGATTAGGTTAATAGGTGACTCTAAATTGCCCGTAGGTGCGACTGTGAGAGTGAATGGTTGTTTGTCTCTTTAGGTCAGCTCAGGGTGCACCCCGCCTCCCACAGCTCTAAAGGATAAGCGGCATACATAATGGATGGATGGATGGTTGAAGTGGTCGTAATGCATATGCAAGAAATGAGGGTTTGCATAGACAGCGTCAAAAGTTTAAAAAAAAAGTGGTGCCACTAGTTTAGATCATATTCTCCTTCTTCAATTGACTATAACACAGGTTAATGTTTAGATGTTTAACCTGTGAAAAGAATCTCTGATCCTGTGTAGTTGTGTGCTGGTTCAGGTTATACAAAATGCATGTTTTGACTTTAAGGCTGGACAAACTATTTTCTAATAAGAAGGCATGTAAGAATTAAGCTTAGGCATGTTTACTCTACCCTGCGTTGGTGGGAGCAGGCACCTCTGCACTGTTTTCTCCAGCTCTGTTTCATAGTATTTCTTCCATTCCTGCAACCTCCTGTTCCCTGCTGTGGAGGAGAAGGGCTTAACTGCTCTGCATGGCATTTTACAAGGAGGAACACACACTTTCAGTCGTTAGCCTCCTTTTTATTGCCCTAATGTAGCTGGGAGAGAAAGGTGCCATGTGCAGGCTTTTTCATTGTCTGTGTCCACTGGCTGTTTTACATATATGGTAAGTGCTTTGAATTCATAACTATTTGAGCTGAGAAAATTTTGTATCATGAGTTGAGGAGATGGAGGAATATGAGCAATCTTGATCAGACGGTTTCTAAATTAATGTTGTGATGGTAGTGGAGAACAAGATGGTGAATCTCTAAAAGTACTTTACCATATGTAAAACAGTCAGTGGACTGAATAACCTGCATGGCACCTTTCTCTCCCAGCACATTAGGGCAATAAAAGGGAGGTTAACGACTGAAAGTGTGTTCCTCGCACATAAAATGCCATACAGAGCAGTTAAAGTTCTTCTCCTCCCACAGCAGCAGGGAACGGGAGGTTGCAGGAATGTGGGCAAAATACTAGAAAACAGAGCTGTGGAAAACAGTGCAGGGTGCAGTTCCACCAACGTGCAGGTAGGTAATGCCTAAGCTTAATTTACATGCCTTCTTATTAGGAAAATAGTTTGTTGTCCAGCCTTAAAGTCAAACATGCATTTTGTATAACCTGAACCAGCACACAACTACACAGGACTGCATTCTTTTCACAGGTTAAACATCTAAACATTAACCTGTGTTATAGTCAATTGAAGAGGAAATATGATCTAAACTAGTGGCACCACTTTTTTAAACTTTTGGCCTTTGTCTACAAACCCTCATTTCTTTATGCATTACGACCACTTCAATATCATCATGCATTATGTGTGCCGCTTGTCCTTTGGGGCTGTGGGAGGCAGGTGCACCCTGAGCTGACCTAAAGAGACAAACAACCATTCACTCACAGTCCCTTACAGACGGGTAGAGTCCTATTAGCCTGATGCATGTTTGTGGATTGTGGGAGGTTAACTCTGTCTCCCTGATCAAAACATCACAAATCAGAGATGAAATTGGGGTGAGCTCGGGCTGGACTCCTGGTGAAACTCACGCAGGCCAATTCCGGACAATTTAACAGAACATTGGTGCTTTCCTGCGCCCGCTCGGCCACGGTGTTTATTTCGTTACGCCAGTGATATTGCGCAAGAATGATGTGAGACATATCTGAACTGCTGCTGTTTCCATTTACGTCGTATTTCTTAACGTTATTACGCCGCATGTAATCGCATATTCGTAAGATCCTGAGCTGAACATTTAAGGCGTCGAGGCGACGTAATTCTGTAACTACTGCTGCTGTGCAGTAGTGTTTTAACGCAATGTTGCGCAATACTGTGTTAACGAATAGTATGACCAGGATATGGCTGTTGTTTGTTATTTTGTGCCGCGATCTGTAATCTCATTCACAACTATTGCAAGCATATCGCTGCTCGCTATATCGCCTGAATTCTAACTCGTGAGCGTCTGGTTCTTTCTGACAATGTTCTATGTTAATACTGGCTTG